>JAQISU010000204.1:5050000-5100000 GCA_029339505.1 Unio delphinus | reverse complement strand
GTCGCCAGACATGGAATTTCAAATTTTGATTTCCCTAACTTGTTCACTTTTTTGGCACCTTCCAGTCACTTGCAAGGGAAACATGAGTGAATATTAGTGTCAAGATATTAAACATTATGTTTTGTTACACTTATTTTATATTATTTGAGCAAATATGTAGTAAAATTGCATAGTCGCGCTTAATTAAAACCATTGTTTAAAAAGATGGTTACAGTAATGTACTACATGTACAAATATGCGAAAGGTAGATCAGGGCGAAACAATGGAGAAAAGAAAGTAATGAACATAAGAAACAATAAAACAAAGATGGAGGGATGAAAAGTGAGAACAAAGTAATGAATGCGTGAAGTAACTGTATACTACAACGAAAACTACTAAATATCATGTTATAGCACTATTGAAAGGTTAAAGCTTTAAGAACTGTAAATTATATGTTACTGTTAATACAGCACGGAAGATGATACCGACTGGTACACCTACTATGGTTAATATTATCGTGGTACCAGTCACACCAAGACCATACGTTGCTGCCGAAGCGAAACCGCAAATAGCATTTACGATCAAATTCGCTCGTTTGTATTTCACAATCATTGTGGTTCGTTTGGCGATTACATTATGCATCTGTTATTCCACTTACTTTTACCGTCGGTAAAACTGAGTGTTCGTCAAAGTTTCGCTGTCAGTATTACAATCGTATTATTAACTGGACGCCGATCAGACATTGAGCGTTCTCATCATCACGCGCAGTTTAATACACAAAACGCACTTCTAACTATTTTTTCATTTTTACTGGAACAAGTGTCATTATTATTAAATATAAACTTTTGAAAATACATCACTCATTTTTGTGGTTTAATACCCCTCTCATTCAAGAAAGCATCGACTACGCCAGAATCTTTAACGTCTGCCGATCTTCGTTGCCCAATAGCTGTTATCCGAACAAGTGAGTCCTTTTGAATATCAGTCGAGACCTTTCTTTTATTAGTTGAGGTAATGTTTGTTTAACATATTAAATAGTGAACCAACTAACTCCGTAACGAAGAGCGCTTTCGACCACTCGAAACACCCGGTAATCGCTGACGTCAGCCGCGGATATTCGATAACATGTGCCTGGTTCCTTCAATTTACAACCACCAACCTTATTTGTCAAAGCCGTTCCTGATGCAGTACTGATAGCCCCTATCTCTGCAAGTTTTGTAACCGATGGACCGTCTACTGGTAGCGAAGCTTAATCAATGCAACGACTAGGACTATTCTATATGTCTTTGCATTTGTGTTACCTCTGATAATTGTAATGTCACTGAATTTATTGTGTTTGGATGCGTTAAGCTGAGCGGGCTTTATTTGTAGCAAATACACGTGGACATTTGCCGAGGAATTTGCTGGAGAAGGTTTCAGTGTGACCCAATAAGTGTTTTTCAGAATGTGTTATTTACGCAAGTTGATTTTCACAACAGAAACATTTCATTTGTGGTGTTGAGACAACGTACTGTGTTTTTGTTCAAGGTAAATTATTCCCAGATTGCCTGTGCATCAATCAAGTCCATCGAATATTGCCAAGAGAATTGCGTCAATGTCACGAAATTTCATCAGCATGTTAAAGTTGTCACAGATCACGCTAGGACCATAGATGTATCGTTCGCTCAAGAAGATGGCGTACATGCTCTTGTGCCGACCTCGTGCAAATATCGAACTGACTTGATGTTTATGCATCACATCGTCGTACACAACGAAATTGTCTTTATTTGCATCCACATCGTCAATGGTAGATACTTCGTCAATGATAACACGAAATCGATGGCGGTGGACAAAGATGTCATTGTGTTACTACTTTCTAACGCTCTCTAACATCTTTCCCAGCATCTTAACACGGTTTATCAATAGCCGATGGTGCAGTCACGTATAACCGATCCAAGGTCAACCATCGTAAAACTATATTAGGCAACAGTTGAAGATTGCCTAATCCACCAGAGCCAATGATCAGCCCAAGATCTGAGATTAGAGGCATGGTTCCATCATCATACTTCGACGGTTTAGGTGTTCGTCGTGCAGGAAAGTCAATTTTATGTTGTGTGATGCAATTAAATAATTATCTGTTCATATCATAAGCAAAAAAATGTCTTGCAAATCCAACTCAAGCTGAAATACGTAATGGAAGATCAGCGATTACCAGAACCTGTGTTCAAAGTTGAGCAAAGATGTTTACGTTAGTAAGGAAAATTGCAAACACGATTTTAATACGACAAATCGACGGCGGTTATATCGTTATATCGTGGCTATATTAACAAAGTTTCAAGGGACACTGTGGAGAAAATATCATTAGTAACACATCTTTCTCGCTACAATTACTTTCGAACTCCTATACTTATCTAGATCTATGGATCACTTAGTTTCATGAGAGGACAAACGTACTTCACTACATATTATTATTAGTCATCAACATATATACTGATGAGTAGAATCTGAAAATTACCTCAGCTATGTTTACTGCACAAGTAAAGGACTTGCGACTCTGTCATCACATCAAATTACTATCTAACAAACCTTGCATGTAATTGGTTCAACGATTTGCGCTGTCTGGTAATGATCAGACACATCTGCGTTTTTGTTATCGGTGAAAGCAGAGATTCTATTATAACAGGCATATGTTATATGTTAAACTTTCAATGTTGTTTTACTGCAGTACATTTGACAATATGTATTAGGCCCACGAATAATTATGTGTTGCTTGCACTGATAGAACATCAGCAAACACATGACTGATTAGCAGATCTTAAGACGCAACTTTATGCAATCAATGACTACATATATAAGGAAGATTCTTTATCCATACGTATTGTTATATCCATTCTTATTCGTTAATTTCAGTTAACAAACACAAATCAGATTTCGGACGTATTGTCCATGGGAAGATAATGTCAGCTGATAACAGCCTTTATCACAACTGAACACATGGACAGTGATACTTTGGGTAGCTAAAATTTGTGGGTCACGTCTTGATTTCCATCGACTGAATATAACGGTGACAAAAGTGCCCGCTACCAACATCTTTTAACGCTTATATATCACCTTGGCGAGACCTAGTCTAGTTCTGGTGTGTAACTTTTCTCGCGAAGTGGCTTATATGGTGAGAGCTGAACATCGACTTGCGAATTTAGAAAAATGTCGGCTTCCATCCCAACGTAACCAAGATTTGGTAACATCATTACTGTTCTGATAGTTGCCGATGTCTTTGTCTGATGTGAATGTGCCACGTGAATTTCCAATTCGCAACAGCGTTCTCTAAATTAGAAATCTGATATTTGTGAATACAATGGGTTTTTACAAACATAGCAGTTGCAAGATGATGTTACTGTTCAACCTCATTACAAATATGTTTGTACTCTTCGAATGTTGCAGGGATACCGACTACTTCTTCTTAATATTGTCTTGGCATGCATCGTGGTTTGCCAGGCACTACCACTCCAAATACGCTTACCATTCTTATACTTATGGCGCAAAAATATTTGTGTAATTAGCCTGCTAGGATGGTGTTGTTGACTATGTGGAAACACTTCAGGCACTTCCATCCTGATGAGACTATATCTGCCTTGACTAGCTTACTAATCTGGACTGCTTCAAACAAAGACAGACAAAATTAAAAATGCCCAACGTCTATGCGATGCTAATGGCATTAAGTAGAACATGGAGGTAGATGCGAGGACGAATGGAATGGTTCCAACGGAAATAAAAGAGGGAACACCACACGTTCTCAATACTTCCGCTTTCATTCACTCAATTGATGATTGACTTTTAAAAAGTATAAGGGATACCAGACAATCGAAATGGGCCATTATATATATATATATATATATATATATATATATATATATATATATATATATATATATATATATATATATATATATATATATATATATATATATATATATACTGTTGTGCCCGGTTCAGATGCTGCATGGCATTAACCATTTTACTTTGATTTGAACTTACTGATAAGCAAAACTATAATATTACCAGTGCTATAACTTGAACTGAAATACATAATCTTGAATTATGATATACGAAACTATATACTACGAAAATCAAATTCGAACTTTCTGAATTAATTAATATACTATACTTAATTGTTGTAATACTTGTATAAATCGTATCTTATACCTACTTCCCTACAATTATAGAAGTAAGATATAATTGATTATAATATGAACCTTAAGCTATCAACAACCGCCTACATAAACTAATACTAATATTTACATACACTAAACTACTTCTGTAAATAAATTATTTATAATTTAATAAAAGCTGATAAAACATTTGACCAAGCAAAATACAAAGGTTAACATACAATAAAATATAACAACATATACAATAGCATTTACTGGACAAAATATATCCACTGGCCTGGATCACTTATTTAAATAACTCCCAAGACAAGCAAGGGTTGAATAGTAGTGGTAAACTGGTTAGACAGGTGTAAAAGTCATATATCAAATTATTAAAAACATGAAATTCAAATAAACTAAAATTAAACCAACATGTTATGGGTAAAACAAAGAAACATACAATTTATTAACATTCGATACTTAGGGTTCCATCAAACGATGTTAGTCTGAGACGGATCACACCAATAAAATATAAGGACTCATATCTCCAGCTGTATATGTATGTATATTTAAATATGTATGTATATTTAAATATGTATATTTAAGTATGTATGTATATTTAAATAATTTCTCGTATATACGATATCACTAATGTAATACCACGTCAAAGTCTTGTAGCTTTGATTTATGCAGATAATGCACACGTGTATAATCCTGTTTATGACTTGGCGATGGATTTATATTAGTAATATAAGGCTACATTTTGAAGTAATGTTTAGTATAGTTAGATTCTAGTCATTACATTTATTATGTTAATTTTATTATGATAATACTCCAATATTAGTATTAACTATACACTCACGTATTCATAATTCAATTGCCCATTCTATTCATTCTGTATTATACATTCTGTTTATATCATTGTCAAAAGTGTTCTGTTGTGAATCCGAAAATACCACCCGGTTATCTTGTTACACACATTCACAATTAAAGTTTTCCTTTCGAACACAATTGGAATTTAATTCGAACTTTATTCTTTATGACTGGTGATATATATATATAACGTTTTTGACTCTTTGGGATTTAATTCTCAATAATGAAAATCGATGTTTTAATTTTCAAATAAAGGAAAGTAAATTATGTATTGGAATTTACAAAATGTGTTGGTTTTTACTCATTTTATACTTAATTTATATTTAGTTTAAGACCATAGACTGGTAATGCTACTTTCTCATAGTATTGCGTTGCTTTTTAATGTCTGCAGTAAACCATATTCTACAATTAGCTCCAGTCTCAATGTATATGATCTTGTCTGTGAACAAAGTAATAGTTCATCACGTGCTTAATTTGCAGACCAAATGGCAAAGTTGAGCGTAACTGGCTGCTTTATATAACATTATTTGTTTAACATGAGAAATGTTTACCAAGATACACACGGAACCCGACGATGGTGAAGAAAACGCCATCACGATCTGAGACCGATCACCAGTTTCATGATACGATACAACTGTCAGTTGTATTAAGTATCGGATACTGAAGTGTTTACAATGTTTCTTTGAGTCTGGTGGGTCCCATAATGACGTTTACTAAACCATACAAATATATACTCAACATTTATTTTGGAACGGAGTGCACTATATTATTGTATAAATACCGGCAAGCACGACTCAGTGGGATCCTTAAGTCAAATTCAAAAGTAAAATTTACCGAATCATCATTGCTAATGTATGTGCAGGTGTCTCCGTCCCAGTTGAAACCAATTCTAAACTTATTTTTGCCTCACTTATAGGTAGATTTAATGTATGAAACTGATGATATAACAATGACATGATCGTATTAACGGCCAATGGCATGTTGTTGCTTTTGACTAGTCAATTTTAGTACTGGGGCTTAAGTCGTTATACATTGCCTTCATTGTTTCCATAGTAACGTAGTTTTAATTTGAAGTTGTTGAAACTGATTTCATTATTTTGTGACCATTTTATTATTTCATTCCTGGTGGACATGTCGTGAAATTCTTAAGTGTCGTGAAATGTTGTGAAGTGTTCTGAAATGTTACATAAATACATGTCGTTATAATATGAGGATATGTGTTACATTCATAGCAAAATATTCGCTATATACAAATTACGAGTTTGAGATGTATTACTAAGAATACTTCCGAGTGTCTTTAAGGGAGCTACAGGTGCAGTTCGTATCAGTAAAATACAAGGACATTTGTATTAGCATTGGTACTATATACATACATGTATTCAGTAACGAATATATATTAATATAAATTGCGAACGTTGGGACACGTAGCATTATATATATTATTTAGATTTAATGATAAAATAAATGAATGATTGGCATCAAGCAATCCGTTATGCATAGTTTTACATTTCATATTGAAATAAATTCTAAATGATTGATGCAACTATGAGACCGACACTTAATATAACTCAGTTTGTATATGGAAAATAGTCTACATAGCAGCAAATGCATAAGAACTGTTTCAAGTACATTTAAAGTAATTGAAAGACAACTATTGTATTCGCATATTTCATCGATACAATTTCCTTGCAAGACAGTAATCATGAAAAAGTGATAGTTCGTCTTCCGTGCAACGTTCGTTTGTCATTTAATAAAATGTTGATAATTAGCAATATATGACACATTGTAGCACTGTAATGATAATTTAAATATTTGCTCTTTCCTTTAAATGTAAACACAGTGGCCAGACTTCAGACATAATTAAGCTAGGTCAGTTATCTTTCCTCCTTTCTTGATCTGCCATATTTTACTGTCAAATGCGTATGTTTTATATTGTATTTTTATGTCTGGCGATAGGAAATTGATAATATAATCTCTCTGTTTAGCGATTTGTCTCATCTTACGGCGTGAACACAGAACCTGTTCTCCCAGACCATGGCCGACGGGTGATTGATTCTGTTCAAGACACATTTAATTGCATGCAAAGACAATTCATTTTCCACCGTAAGTGTTTGCAAAAATATGTATAGAGAAAGCTTGATTGAGTGCAAAGATCAGTTGCTGCAGTGTCTGGTCAATTTGGTTTAATGAATCGAGAACGAATGGTTTTGAGTGGAGAATCGGTAAAAAGACATTAGAAAGAATAAGCAGAGATAATCAACTAGTTGTTCGAACTGAAAACATAATAATACATAACGCTTTATAGATTAATATCCACACTACATTCGACCATTTTTCGACCATTTTCGACCACTATTTCACAGCACGAACATCTCTGAAATCAAGAGTATTTTTTAAAAAATTCCATACAGTCAGAAAAAGGCCATAACGCTATAAATGCGATTAAATAAATACAGTTGGCGATTTCAAACAAGCAACATGAAATGCCATACGTCCCACGTTATACCTCAGTTATATTATAGACCAAACATTCAGTGTTATGGGGCATTGATCAGACAAATATTTGCTTAATTTGTGTCCATTATTACCTTGAAAAATTATCTTGCTCCGAGTTACAGCAAAATACCATATTATATCCATATAATTACTTATTTTGGAATTAAACATAAAACGGTTGAGTTCAAAGAACGTAAAACCCACGAAACCCCCTTACAATGAAATGGCTACTACGTTATAGTTGATGAGGTTGCTATGTGTATGATAATTGTTAGATAAAATGTGATCTTGGAGGTGTAGCTCAAGTGGGACGACTAATAGCCCATGCTGCGTGAAACATCGTGCTCAAATTTGATAGCCTATTGATACAAACAGAAAGAGTAGACAATGAAGCCGACAGTTTGCACTCTTCACTATTGATTTAAAAGGCAGTTTGTTGTGTTTAAGTTTTATTCCTAGAAAGAAAAACAGAACGGAAAATAAAGCCTTAAGCCAGCAGATATGTCACTAATTGTTACCTTTTCATCCTTTTTCCCCTCATAATCCAGAGATACAATCACTGAATCAACATGTCCAAACAACGCTGACCATGAGTTCATACCATCTGTAACGCCTGTGGGGTTGATTACGTACTTCGCTGGCTAGAAATGTGGTTCCTTTCTATTACAAGACCCTTTTCTGGCTGAAAACAAAGTCAGCTCTTTGCATAATTGAAGCATTTTATTGCTAGAATATACAAATTTTCTATACATGCAAACACTTCAATCATTTCGCCAATCCAGAACACGCGAAGAATACTGACTTTGCATCGAATACTATTAGCGCACGGTCGTGTGTTCGTATTCTATTTGTTTGCTGCTTATGACTTATTCTGTGAGATTTTGATGAATTCACTAGTTCAATATTTCACTCTGAAGAAAGCGTTGGTTGTACAAAAAGGTAACACAACCTTGATCGTAAACCTTTATTATGGGTCTTAGGACGCTAAAATTGTAGTGACTGATCATTCATGAACAACGACAACTTTTAAACTGACTTCACAAAAACAAAATCTTTAGCGTTATACTGGCACAATATTTTCGCGGTAATCCAAATTTAATGAAAATGCTTGATTTCACCTCCAACCAGATCTTTCAAGATAAACATTGTGGCTTACTATACATATTTATCGATGTAATGGTAATTTTCTGGGATGTGATTTGTATACGAAATAAAGCATAAAATCGTAATATATCATATATTTCATAATGTAATATTGGGATTGATCAATGAGAAAAGCTATTTTTATTGCTAGAGTCTTAATACCACCTCTCAAACGGCACTGTTTCGTCTAAGGAAATATGCCTGCTCTTTGATAAACTTATTTTTTATATTTCTTTATTTATTCTCTCTCTCTCTCTCTCTCTCTCTCTCTCTCTCTCTCTCTCTCTCTCTCTCACACACACACACACACACACACACACACACACACATCAATAATAGATCATAAATACAATTTTCCAATGCTGTTAATTTGTATTGTGCAGAAAAGTGCCACTCAAGAATAAAAGACATAAAACCCAAATGCAAATCACAACATGTAGATTTTAAATATTAACTTTTAAAATAATTTTCACGTGAACTATCCAATCTCGTAAATGTCATTATTTGACTGCAGTGGCATGTATCTCTTTAATTTGAAGTGCCGCCTGTTATCATACGACCTAAACAAATCTATTAAAATGTGATAAATGTTTAAAGGCGTATCCCTTACTTGCCTATAATACTATCATTTGATTAGCAATCATTTCAACGCATTATGGCCGCACTTATATTTGTAAAAGATAGATAAATCTGGCATGAATGTGTCGATTGCAAGACGAAACCGCTCCGATGGCCTATTGGTTAGAGCGTTAGCCGCGGAAGTGGGAGGTCGTGGGTTCGACCCCCGGCTGAGTCATACCAAAGACTTACAGCAATTATACTAACAGCTGGCGCTCAGCATTAAGAGGTTAGTGTTATGACTGGGTGGGACATCATGCTACATGTATGCGGCATGATGCCCCAGTGCTAGACATCACCATAAACTGCCTCATTGCAGACGTCGTAGCGATATGACTGAATAATTGTTAAAGCTACACACAAAATCCTAATCAAACAAAACAATCTTACATTTGTAAAGGATAGATAAACCTTGCATGAATGTGTTGATTGCAAGTCGACATCCAGAAATTCGGGTGACTCAAGTATTACTGAACTTGATTAGCAGCTTCCCCAGGCAATTAAATCGAATTAAATGCAGAAATAACTAATGACAAACACGAAACCATAACAGCTAATCTCGCTCTCACAGTATTTAAAATCATTAGTTTAAACGTTTCGTTCCGTCAGCAGTCGCTTCAATCATGCCGACATCTCCGAGATGCAATGTTTATCCTAACATTGTTCACACTATCATTACTTCGCATTATATCATCATATACAACAGTAATCAATTACACAAAATACAGTATTTAAAGTATATCATAGAGCCGCTCCGGTGATCTAGTGGTTAGTGTGTCCGCCGCGGAAGCGGGATGTCGTGGGTTCGATCTCTGGCCGAGTCATACCAAATAATTACAAAAATGGTACTAACAGCTGCCTCGCTTGGAGCTCATCATTATGAGGTTAGTGTTAGGACTGGTCGGCTTAGTGTCAGGATAATGTGACTGGGTCAGACATCATGCTACATGTCTGCGTCATGATGCCCCAGTGGTAGACATCACTACAAACTGCCTCACTGCAGACATCGTAGCGATATGACTGAAAACTTGTTAAAGCTACGTTAAAAATCCTTATCAAACAAAACAAATCTTACACTTGTAAAGAGTAAATAAATCTTGCATGAATGTGTCGATTGCATGTCGACATCAAGAAATTCGGGCGACTCAGGTATTACTGAACTTGACTAGCAGCTTTCCAAGGCAATTACATTCGCGTTTGAATGTAGAAATAACTAATGACAAACCCGAAACCATAACGTTCTCACAAGTTTAAAATCATTAGTTTAAACGTTTCGTTCTGTGAGATGTCGCATCAATCATGCCTACATCTCCGATATGCATTATTTACCCTAACATTGTTCACACTATCGTTATTTCGCATTATTTCATCATATACAATAGTAATCAATTACAAAAAATAGCAGCCACTAATGATAGCTTCGAGAAACCAAAAAACAGGTACAGGTCTTGGCCTGATATCTCTCTAAGTGGGCAGATGCAACTGGAATCGAAAGGCGGAATAAGTCCAAGAGCTAGCCTAGCCAAGTTATCGTTGAATGTTTATGCGCTTTTTAATAACATGCATTTAGAAGATCTCCCCTGAGTGACTGAAGGAACAATTACATAAAAGACATTATTTAAGCACATTTTTCATAAACTGAAGACTTTCTGTTTGTGGGAGTAGCATTAAGGCTAACTAGTATACAATGTTAACATCATCTACACAGACAGAAAGAGAAATAAAAACTATGCAAATCGTCCATAACACTCAACACAGAAAATGTGATCTGCCTCATTAAATGCAAGTTATACAGCACCTACAACTAGAAACCGGAAAGGGTCAGTGCACACTTTGTCTGGTGTTTACAGCAACATCTTTTTCGTTTGCTTTGAAACTCGAAAAATATGATGTTGTTAAGGGCGAAATGGCGAGATTCGGATTAGAAATAATATCTTGAAGACTGAAATGACTCATTGTTATGCATTTTATGTTCATCATTCTTTTCGAGGAGGGGATACAAATAAACTGGAGGGCAGAAGAATATACAACAATCCTATATCGTGCCAATGTGCAACATTAATCTATACATGGCGAAAACATGGGCTGGTTTTACACAAGTTTAACACTGTTGTTCTTCAGTTGTTCGCTCTTATAGACACGAAATATAGCAATGGTACGAGGAATATAACGCAATTTTCCTACGTATCGTGGAAACAATACATAAGTAACATATAATCGGACAGATGAAAGGTAATATGTGCAGGATGATAATTATTTACATATTTGCATATAGAAGTGTAATAATGAAGAGTTTTAAACATATGTATATGAACAAAATGACAGAAGAAAACACTACATGATTGAAAAGATGTTATTCTCTGTGAATATGTTCCGTTGCTCTCATGATCTTTTTTTATATTGATCAAGACTAAGTAACCCGCTAAAGAAAAGCTTACCTCTGCATCGACCACTGTTCAAAATTATACGAAGTATTGTGCTGTCAAGTTGTATACACTGTATTTATCTGCAGTACTGCAAGCCAAAGATGAGCGTAACTTTGTCTCGGTATGCAAAATTCGCACAGGTCTTACGTTTCTGAACCAGTACTTTCAGGTTGGTGCAAATAGCAGACACGTTAATAATGACTTCAACAATATATCTGGAGTACAACAAATCACATATTATGGCCATGTTTCTATATGGACGGGAATAGCAGCCAGAGTTGGGAGTTGATGTGGAACGAAGTGTTTGAGTGTTACTTACCTTGTATTTTTATAGTATCAGTAAATTTTCGTTCAAACCAAATTAGCCATGAGCTTGAGTATCCAATATTTTTTTATGACTATATCCAGTAATGGCCCATATATGATTAGACTCACTGGGAAGCATTTCAAGGGGCTGGGCACAGTGTTAGGCTGAAGTGAAATTGTTGCCTAGTTTTGTGAGTCCATTATTCCTGGTATATCTTCGTGATTGTTCATTCTTTGTCTTAATTTATCTGCCCTTCAACATATTCGATGGCACAAATGTTGCACGTCAGAACGTAAATGACATTTTCAAGGATACACAATTATCTTAGTGTCAATGCATAATAATATATTGTCTCTACATTTACAATATTTGTATCATAAATATTACATATGCAAAGCAGGGATCATGTAGTAATATAATTTAGGAGATGAATTATTCAATATTTTAAGCAATAACAGCGAAGGTTCTAGTAGGTAGATCTTCATACAATTAATAAATGTATTATATGGACCTAGTTAAAGCTTATACTTCAAAACACTTTTTACAAGTAATTTCAAAAACTAGACGATGGGGTTGTTAAGTTAAAACAATGCGAGAATAGCCAAACTTGTGATTTTACACAATGCAAACCACAACATTAGCGTGAAGATTATAGGGACTGGTTAGAAAAGTAATCCTCATACGGAATTAACTTTGAGTTTACTTGGTATATATTTCAATTCCATAAATACGAAGTTGGTGTTGATAGGTTTGGTTTTTACAGCGCATAATCCAAACGAGGTCTCAGCGGCAAAAAAAAACATTAATTAAAAGTAGCTGGCATAGAAATGCATAAAATTGCGACCACTCGCGTAAAGAATTCTTTATACACACTGGTCTGTAGGACTGGATCACAACGCATAAAGTAAGCTTTAATGAGTGAAGCTTGATAAAGACCGCATCATTTTATGATGCCTGTCTCTTATTCAATAAAACCCCTTTCAAGTCAGAGCTCAATATTGTATAGGGTATTTGAAATATGAAGGAGGGAGAGATAAGACAGTTTTCGCATCGCGGTCTGATTTTTCCTTACCATTGCTACCATCATGACTGGGCATCCAACAGAAAATGATATGCTGGGAGGTAGATAGTTTGATGTATTTGATAAGAATATTTCTTAAAAGTAATGTTTCCAGAAAATTTGAATGAAATGACTTAAGTCAAGACTGGGTAACGAACATGATAATGCATTTCGTATATATTTGTTTTTATAATGTTAAAAGCATTATAAGCTGACTTGATTGCAGCCGAATCTATCGTTGCGCAGTCTGTTAAACTGCATTTTAAATTTTTATTAACGCCAGAGACGGATGTGGAGCCTTTTGCCATTTGGATACTCTCAGTACAAATCGTTTTTTTTTTTGTTACTTAAATGAGCTCTCTATCGTCGTAAGTATTAAAGCAGGAATTACTTGTTTCTAACCTCGATACAAAATAAACATGACTCTTGAGTTTGGTTTAAAAGACATGGTTTCATTTGACGGACGGATGCTCTTTCGATTTTTAGAACATTAATCTTTGCGTTTTGAAGATGTGATGATATCCGCCTCTGTTGTAGAAAGTGGTTTATAGAAGGGATGGAAAACTAATACGTCTGCAGCATTGTAGGGATTTAATCTTGACTGAATATCATATTGCCGAGACCACAAGGTTTCTCTTTAGTTGATAAGGATGTCTAATTAGCCGTCGCATACAGACTTTCAGTTGGTGACGTTATGAAGGTTCCCAAGCTAGCCGAATTCCTCGATGGTGAATTGAATCAAGCCATTGTTCTGACCAAGCCATGATTACTGTTCCATAATCGTGTTTGGGTCTGATATGTTCAATAATGGTTACAAATATTTCGCTTATTATCCAGTCAGTATCAGCTCCCACTTTGAGCGTGGCATAAGCATTCAAGCATACAACCATAGTTGTTTAACGTGTGGAAGAATGTAAATATTTTATGTCAAAAAGAATTTATAAAAACACAGCGTCTTATACTATTGGAAATCATGTTGCGTCAAGCGTCAATTAAGTTCGTCGTACTGCTATGTAGTTGTTAGATGCACATAAAACTGTTTTTGCTTTCAAAACTTTAAAACTGTTAGCAATTTTTATTTGACAATCTTAATTATTCATTAGTTTAACTGTCGTTCAATTGCACGAAGATCATTTCCAAAATGTCATCAGCATATTGACAGCAATCCAAAGCTGGATTTAAGTTTATTGTGCAGTTATGAACGGAGACATAAAATTTGAAGCTAACGGAAAAGCTGTTATAAGGCACACGTATATTCTGGTTACGCATATCACGTGATCCCTTTCTGTGTTTGGTTCGCCCCAGAGGATCTACATTGTTTTCTTTACAGTGCCCAAAAAGACCTATTTACCCCTCATCATAAATGTTCTTGCACATGTGCAAAGAGTTTTAATTGCAACACTTCTTGTTTCCATTATTAATTATGCGGACCACATCCTATATATTCTTAACAGAAAAATCAGAATTTAACGTGAATGCCTTAATTAAAGTGAATACCTAATTTAACATGAATACCTAACAGTATTTTATCGCACTCTGCAAATTTCAATGACTTTTGGGTGTTAGAACTAACTGAGAAGTTTGGAAACGTTTTATCTGCAGCTTAATTCAAAATGCGTCTAAGCATGTCGACAGGGTTGTCTAATATTTTTCAAATATATCACTATGAAAACTTTGAACTTTTCCAGTCTGCTTCGGTTACCTTCCAGCGTGAAATTGGATAATCAAAAACAGTGCCGAGGTTTCGAAGTCAGCATTGAATGTGATCATTACACTGATAGCTATCATCCACCTTCCGTTCATTATAGTGAAACTGAAAAAGTTTACTAATAGTTACATCAGTGCAAGTATATGATCCATTCATTGTGCGTAAATATGCGGGTTGTTTATTTCTGTCTTTGCGCGGAATATGCTTATGGGAGCTCTACGATTTTGTACTCTACATGCATCCCTTTCACTTTCTTGACAACATTTGTTAAGCGCTTAATAGTTGTTCAATGTGCTCTTTACTGTTATATTAATTCTCTTTTCCTACGGTTTAATCTCTCTCTCTCTCTCTCTCTCTCTCTCTGTCTCTCTCTCTCTCTCTCTCTCTCTCTCTCTCTCTCTCTCTCTCTCTCTCTGCGTGTAATGTTCATTCTCGCTGCTGTCCATCTCTCAAACATTAGTCTTAATATTAAACTACTCCCCCATTCCACCGTCACTCAATGTAATAACAGTTTTGTATGTGTATGTGTTTGTGTGTCTTAGCATTCGTGTATATAAATATCATTTGTGCCGAAGTTATGAAAATAGCACACAGAGACATAGCGACCACTAGCCGTTTAATATCACCGTGCAGGTGCATGTCGTCGTTCTAAATTTCCTGAAAGTCATTTTTGGGGTTATGTAGTTAAAACAATCTTATTAAGGTTGCAAACGAATTTCCTAGCCGATATTTTTTGTTCTGTCAGCATATCAGTTTTACTACCGTTTATCTTTCTCAGCCTCTCAATCACACTCTTCAAAATGACATTTTAAATGAAACAATCGTATCATCTTTAAGATGGCTAGCGTGAACATCTGCCAACACGTGGAGAGCGTGATGTGACACGGGTCGCTATCATCGTTTGGCGTCTGCTATATTTTTTGCGTGTGTAGTATTCATTCAGTTATCAAACAATAAAATAGAAGGAAACGTCAACACAGATGGATCTTCTGGCCAATTTGCAAAGAGTCATAAGAAATTATGATTCAGAGATTACCAGTACAACTCTTTTCAGAATAAAGGTCATGATAGTTGATATATCTGTCCGAATGTTGCAGCAAGGCAGGAAGAAAGAGAAACAAAGGTCATGATATCTCTTATCTTATTTAGGACAAAGGTATTTGCGGTTTGGAGTGCCTGAAGAAAAACGAAAACAACAAGAGGAGGAAGAGGAGAAGGCGTCCGAAAACGAGTCATCAATTGTCATCAAGAAAGACAAGAAATCCAGACTATGAAATAAACAAAGGACGACCTCGTGCTAGTGCAAACATTTAAAAGTAAAGGCACAGAGTGAAGTAAAAAGAACACCGTTAACGATATATTGTGAAATATTCATTGTGATTCAACTGAGATAATATACTTGAAAGAACCAATTGGTGTTTCTTTATCTTGATTTTATAAGAACCTTCCCGCACGCACTCATATATACAAACACCGTTCCTAGATCCAGGGTAAAAAGAATTTAATCTTACTTGATCTGGCATTCTGGGAGTGGAATCTCTTTTCTAGATAGGTGGATGGCCTTGAAAAGAAAGGTACAGACATATTAATCTGGCGCGAAGACTTTTACCCTTACCACAGCTAAGTTCTACTGCTTCTGCTACGATGGAGTCTGTAGCAGTGGTCGCGCTGCTGATAACCTCTCATTAGTAGTTAGCATGTAGGCAGTAATGGCTTAATCAGAATTTTGTGCACATGAAAGCCTTTTACTCGCGTTATAGAAGATACAATTTTCTCCCATACCTATAACTCTGCACAAAATGTCTAGTAGAACAGGTAATGTTTGACTGTTATCATTTTTTAGTATTCTTCACACTGTCTCCTCTCATCTTCTAGTGTTCTTAGTTTTGACTCTGTTTTTGATCTCCAACTACAAACACATATTTGTTTGTCTTTTTGCTGTATATGCATTGTCTATGTTTCTAAACCGCAACTAAAACACATGTATTATTTTTGTGTTGGATATGTATTGTCCCTATTTTTGGCTACTTAAGACAAATTTAGACATTATCCTTCTAAACTAACCCTATAAACACTTTGAACCCTAAGATTCATGTATCGCCCGACAAATAATTTTGACACCCCACTCCAAGTGTAATGTTTGACCCTATAAAACCCTTTGTCACACTGTCACCCAAGTGTCGTTACCATGTTAATTTCTTGTATGACCCCATAGATGTTGTGGTCAAATACCCTATATGAAACCATATGATTCTCAATCGGTTCATGTAAATACTGATGTTCTTCATATAGATTAAATACAACTCTGGAGCAATATATGGTCAGATAACGCAGGAAGAAGCGATTATTTAATTCCTTTTGGTATTGGGATATACGGCTCAAAGCTTTTTGTGGTCTTGGACTTAAAGTCAGATTCTTCTGCAACAGTGTATCCCTATTCAGCAAGCTATGATGCAGCTTAACTGGGTGATTGTCTGAGAGAGAGAGAGAGAGAGAGAGAGAGAGAGAGAGAGAGAGAGAGAAATAGAGAGAAGAACAGACCTTTCTGCTAGAACGTCGTGTTTTAAAAAACATAGTTTCCTAAACAGAGTTTCTCTAATTGGTTAGTTATTTTGTTAACCTTATGTTATGTCATTTCTTTATATTTTTATGCTCACTTTTTTACTTTCGGACGTTTCTATGAGTCGAGCCATGTCTGCCGCTGTAATTAAATCATTCTTTTATGTCAATACTGGCGCCAGCTATGCAGTCTTATATAGCTAGATTAGCTCGAGAAAGATTGTAAGCAATCACAAAATATTTGATACTTCGTGATTCTATTGGACAAAATTACAGGAACGTCAAGAGTCTCAGGTGGAATTTGCAGAAGGCTCGGAACAATTGTTTAAACCTGTTACAAGATTTTGTTACAGTATCTACGGAAGGTCTTCTTCCGACATTTGAACATACTGCTACAGATGCTAGAAAAAGGAACAAAGAATAAAAACAAACAGAGTTTAGGGGATCTTCACACTGAAATAGTTGCTGCTCAACCTCCCCCAGTAAATGAAGAAACATTTGACATTAACATTTACTAAAAGGTCAAATTGCTAGTGGTGATCCAAACGTATTAACATTAACTAAAACTCAGCTTAGACATTTTAACACAGATTTAAAAGTGAATAAAAGACTTCAGCTCAATATTTCTCGAAGTTCCATTAAAGACTCATTTAAAACAGGTAGTATATTTCAACTTCTTGCAGCTATACTTGCCTTAATATACGTTGCAGCTCCAGCTATGGCAAAAGCAACTGCACTGGATGCTGTTGAACCGCTGCCAGAATGGCATTACAAAAAGCAGGTCAGGGATTAAAAACAAAGAGGGAAGGGTCTATGGCTTCCACGAACTCCCACTCATGGTATGAAAAAATGTCTGAGACTTCCCAAGATACTACGTTGATACTTCCAATATCGTATTTTGATTTTAATCATGCTACCGAAAAAATAAAATTAAACCTTTTATAGGTGTTCTATGCGAAATCAATTACCGAACCAGAACAATAAAAGTGAAACCGGTATCATTAATCTTTACAATAGTTCTCATCCGGGTACTTAATGGGATGCATGCTCGATTTAGTTACGTGAAATTGTTCATTTTGATTCGTATTTACTGGCACCACCAAACGAGTTTTTAAAATATGTCGGTGGACTTCCAACTCCAAACTGGTATTCAACAGTACCAACACAGACAATAACTGGTCCGCCAATATGTGGCCGTGAAGCAATTGCGGTACATAATGCTGTATTTTTTTTCAACCAAAACGCACCATAACTATTGTTCGTGAATACACATTACACAAGTAAAAAACAGTATATGCATGATATTTATGGATGATCTTAATCTACACAAAAATACACAACAAATGGAGTATCACATCAAGATAAAGAAACCACATTATTAGTGATGAAATATCCGAATTATTAAATCTTGCAAATGTAGATTGAAACGAAGTAGTTGTATTTCAAGAAAAGCAGGGAAATCCAAACCTAGTGACCTTAATTAAACAATATTATCGTTAGAATTACTCGAGTAACTGACAATAGTATTTCTTTGTTTGATAGTAATATAAAATTTGAGTCCAGTGTTACTAGGTCAGCCATGTCGGAAAAAATCGTAATCGACTACAAAGATCCGGTAATACAATGCCTGATTCTCTCAACATGACCAATAATAAATTACTAGTCTTAAAGAACCAGTATCAAGCCATGACGATTTTCCTAAGTAATAGGTTGATGATAAAAACCTCGCAATGACAGACACGTATACATCAATCAATAGCGACGTAATCAATCTGAGATCTGTTCAAACTGCTCACTTAGACAAGTTTTTGAGTTTTATTAGAAAAATTTATATAAACATTATTTAATTCGTTGAAAGTCAAGCATTCATTGATATTAAACTATTTGATGTAAACAAGACGAGCGAAAACATAGTAAATAATGTAGCATATGCATCAGAATTACGGTCTCCACCTAATAAATATATTAAATATAGATCTGAGGTTACCGGTATAACAAACTTTCTCACAACAAGGTGTTACATCATTTACGATAAATATCACAATTCCGCGGATTTATCCAATAACTTGATCTTATGGATCTATGTTAGTATTTCTACATAAAAACGATGAGTAAACATTTGTAGTGAACCTCAAGAAAAATAAACCTCTGTTTGATTTATCATTGGTATATTGCATTAGCCGCTAAACTACCACCTACTTAGTATAATGAGATGCCAAATCAACATGCAACGTTACAAATACAATCAGGTGCGTGAATGGCAAACAAAACTAAAAAATATTTTTAATGAGTATACAGTAACAAGTTTTAAAAAATTGCAGATGTGTAGTTGTCATTTATATAATTGTATATTCGATGTCATCTGTAATCGCTGAAATCGGTGCATTGCTATCAATACTAACACCATCGCTGATGACACCAGCAGTTGTAACAATTTGTGTTCAGCTGCAAAAACAATTGTCGGTGTTCTTAATATCACAGCAAAATCTTATCTACATGTACTAATGCAAACGTACATGAGTATTCGGTACAGGTACAGGTACACACAGCAACGCAAGCATACTTTAAATTATCCTCATTGATATCATCCAGTCTAAATGATGAAATAATATTAGACATTTAGTTTCCAGACATGATTGAGATTTACGACGAGGTAATCGTCGTTTCTACAATTCCATAAAAAAAAACAACCGTGATATCCGCAAGCTCGACCAATCCTGAATTTAGAGTCAACTTTCCAACCTCTATTCCAGTAAAAATACATTGCGCTAGCATAATTACGAGTATATAATAGTTTGCCAAATATCCGACCAGAATCATTCGTCATATTACAGTTGGAAAGATCATAAGTATTAGCAACTAAAAACAGACCAGATGGAACCAATGACTACTTATTTGTTGTCATTCCAACGGGTAATTATCAGATCGAACAAATTAACCATGAATTTCAACACAGAATTAAACATATCACATGAAAATAATCGAAAATAGCTATTACTGTTCACTAACTGACAATACAGCTGCGATCGAAATAAACTCTCCAGATTATGTTGTAGATATTTGTCTATAATCGATCAGATCAGTGTTCAGTGTGAAATAATTCCAGAACCTCCTATCAATGAGTTTTGGAATATATGGAGGCCTGTCGATTTGATAGTTGCACGTAGATTGGTCTTGATATGGATCAAGACAAATTGTTTTGTTACATGAAGAAACAAATTCAAACCTACTAGTACCATCGTGTTATCGCCCAGTAGATACACGCACAGATAATATCTAAGTTATATATCAGGATCGTAAGAGAAACAACAACGCGTGTCAATTGATATTGTATTAGTTCCAATCAGTGTTGTTGAGAGCGCGTTAAACGATAAAATACAATAGACGCTATGATAAGCAATGACAATTCATTCATCGCAATGATAAACTTTTTCTGAGTCATTTTTTGTGTGGATTGTTGATGCTAGAATTGAGTGGTTAAATTTAGTTCATTTTGCAGTGTCTCGAGTTTGACGAATGTCTAAACTGCGAAGAGTTATCAGTCATTTCACATAAAATAATATTCAAACTACTGACAATAATAAATAAGATGCTGTCGTAGATATATTAAGAAATAAAGTAATTATAAACAATGTGACCAAACAAAAAACACACGCATTTTATCTCGTTCTTGCAATAAACGACATGAAATAAACTATGGAAAAGTCATTGTGCGAGATGTGAAACAGTAATGTGGTAATATTCAAATAACAATCCAAGATAATTTACCATAGATAGAACTGATAGTAGTCATGGTCACACAAGAGGAAATATAATGCTGACCTGACGTCGATGTGCTATTTCGCAAAATCGCAGATGGTGGCAATTGTGTGTCTTCAGGAGGATATTGCAGATCTACCCTTAGACACACTTCAAACAAAATTGCATGTGTTGCCAGTGTTTTGTTTTTTTACCCCATTCAAGTTCACGAGGTTCATCAAAAAATCTTAAATTACTATTGCCTAAAACTGGTTGTTTTAAACATCATGTCGTATTATGGTATTAGTTTTTTTTTTGTTGATTGCATTGGGAGGTTTCATAGACATTGCACGAATAATTTCATAATTTAATAACACTGGCTAGACTTGTAACCCATTCAAAAGATCTAGTATCTTTTTTAACTATGCTACTGGAAGTTTTTATTCGGCATTTGGATATCCAAATAACCGCTCAGTGTTTGATTAAATCGCCCAACACTTTCCGGATTACGATGAATCGCTGTATGTTCTTGTGTGATTGTGACGCTATTTTGTGTCAGCAGAGATGATACTTCACAAAGAAATTCTTTGCCAGGATTAACCTGTAGTAGTTAAGGCATCAACAGGGGCCCTCGTTGATAAACTCGTTCAAAATGAGATAAAACTACAACAGTTGTTCTAGTTGATAGCTAGTAGTAATAGGGGGCACTATAGGGTCTATGGAAAACCCAGTCGAAAAGTGCTTGGGGCACTATAGGGTCAAGATTTATAGGGTCAATGGAAAATCCAGTCAAAAACAGCTTGGGGCACTATAGGGTCAAAACAGCTTGGGGCACTATAGGGTCAAGGGAAATGGAACAGGGTGGGCCTATATAGCGTCAAGGGAAATGGAACAGGGTGGGCCTATATAGCGTCAAGGGAAATGGAACAGGGTGGGCCTATATAGCGTCAAGGGAAATGGAACAGGGTGGGCCTATATAGGGACAAGGGAAAAAATGGCGGCAAAGAAAGCTACTATCTTTTCGAGACCTATGAGTGGCCCTGAAAAGGACCGTTATGTGTAATGTTAACGTTGTCTTGTTAACACAGAGGACATCTCACAGATCTTCTTCTCTTCCTTAAACTTCTCCTTACTGTGGGTCCATAGAAGAGAACTCTCTTCAAGCAACCTTGTCTTTCCACATAGACTCTTCTCTTCCAATAGGTTGTCTCCGTCCTATGAATGACACTCCATGATGATCTGACATACATGGGTATGTCAGTCCTAAACAGCATGCTAGACACAAGGGTTGACGATTCAACGTTAGTCCACATCTTGTGATGAGAACAGGTGAAGCGAATGCCGTGAACTGCGGTTATTTATAGGGGAAGAGCGGATCGAAACGGATTGAGTGTATCGACCAATCCAAACACGCGTTACAAAAGTCAGGCACAGCCATCCAATCGGAAGAGAGCGGTCTGTGACGTCACCTTTTCTATATAGAGGTACTAGCGTCTGTGCGCAGTCAATCGATGAGACAGAGTTGTCAATCATGGCGGACAGTAAGAAGACGATGAATTGGAGTGAGTCAGGAGTAGAGACAGCAAGTCATGGGCCAACAGTGACTACTAAAGTCATGACAAATCTACATCCAGAAGAAGTTGATTTTAACTGGGATATTGTGGATTTTTTAACATCGCAAGAATTTATTCCGGAACCTTCGTTGCCTTCTGTATCTTCTTATGGACACGTCGATGATTTTAAGCAGAGACAAAAAGAAGAATTGGAGCGATTTTTACAACAACAGAAAGTAGAAGAACAAGCTTTTCTTATGCAACAGCAGGAAGAAGAAGCAAGAAGGAAACACCAGGAAGAAACAGTAGCAGCAGCAGCAGCAGCAACAGCAACAGAGAAGAATGAAGACCAAGGACAGAAAGAAAATAGTGAAAATCAAACGGTCACGACGGTACTTTTAGATATTTTAGCTGAGTTAAGGAGTCTGAAACAAATGTATCAGACTTCTTTATCACGACCGAAGAGAAAAAGACCTTCTCGAGCGAAACAACCCGATCTCTCTGTGACTACGTCTACCTTACCACCGTTAGTGATTTCTACCAAATCATTGACAGGAACCACCAGTCCCGAAGTAGGCCTTGGCCGTGGCAAAGGCTTAAGACAGCTCAAAAGGATTTCGTCCCGTTTCTGAGTTTGTTTTGTTTTAAACAATCAAAACACCAACGGTCCTTTTCAGGACCACTCCAATTATTTCGAAAAGAAATACTATGTCAATTCCCTAATTCAATGAAAACTCAAAAGTCCTTTTATTATATTTTTTTAAAAACCCATGATGTACGTGTGAGTGAAGGAATGTGTGAGTGTAGGTTCTTATTCTATCAAATCAAAACGAAGAGACGCTTACGTTTTTTTCTCTCTGGTGTATTCTAGTACAAACGTTACAATTCAATATCATAACATAACATAACACAATACCATTTTTAAAAAGTTCATAGGTTTATTCTGTTTCACTCTTTCTGTTTTTTCATTTTCTTTACTGTCACAGCTTTTTCTTTTTCTTCGTCACTTTCGTTTCGTCTTCTTTTCTTGTTTTTGTGAACGTGACGGGGTTCTTCCTTGGAGGAGGGTACCTCTTTCTCCTCCTGTTCAGAATTTCTTTCCTCCTCCTCCTCCTCCTCTTCCTCCGCCTCCTCCTCCTCCTCCTCCTGCTCCTGTTGTTTCTTAGGGCAGTTTGGAGACCAATGTCCTTTCTCTTTACAATAATAACAGGTATCTTGACTTTTGTCTCTATTGGTACCTTTTTTATTTTTGTCACGATCTGAACATTCTGTAGCCCAATGTCCTTTCTTCTTACAGATATAGCAAGTATCTTGACTTTTATCTCGATAGGAGGAAGAGTAGGCCGTCGGCTGGTCTGACGAAAACTTTCGTATGACCCCACGTAAAGCTCTAATGAGAAGTTCCACTTCTGTAGGTTCTTTCATCGTTCTGGTCAATGTGAGAGTGAAATGAATACTGAAAGGTTAGACACTAACCCTTTATATATGCACGGATCGGACATGAATATATAGGGGTTATGGTCTTTAAAAGGTAGTCATTTGACTTTTTGCAGACAAGATGAAAAGACCACATCATGTTGTGGAGAAAGGAAAAGATAGTAAGAGACAGAAACGTAATGTATCGCCTAGCACAGTAGCTGAAGTCTTGGCTCAAATTCATGCCAGTGATTTTGAAGATGACATGAGTGAGCCCGAATATACGCCTAAGCAATCGACGTCCAAGCAAAGTGCACCACCCTTAGTAAACCCTGAAAATTACTATCACATTCGAGAGACGGAAAAGCGTTCCTCTCGAAAATTTAGAACAACGGCTTACACGTATGCCGTAAAGTTTAAAGATTTCAAGGCCAATGTACCTTTGGAGAATACAGAAGGGTTCATTACCGAGGTGTGGGATTCTGTGTTAACTGCATTGAAACAGCAATGTCAAGCCAAAGAAGACGATCGCTTGAGACTTTCTATTCATCACGATAATTTAAAGTCTCCCGTTTGGATCGAGTTTACTAGCCTATCACAATTAACACCTTCCAAAGTCATTGACAAAATTCAACATGTGCAACAATCCAACGACAGGTTTCACATCACCGATGGAAAAGCCACACTGTTCATGACCCACGTGTCTCTTCCTGAGGGGACCGGACGCAAAAAAGTGTTATTGGTGGACAGCCTTCGTAACATGAAGCGAAGCCTCGTCCGAATTAACAATCCTCAAGACAAGATGTGTTTAACCCGTGCCATCGTCGTGGGACAAATGTATGTCAACAAGAACGAGACGATAGAATGGAAAAGAGCCTGGGAAACTATTCGACAATCGGACCGAGCCAAACAACGAAGTGAAGCAGAACTCCTGTTATAGCAAGCGGGGATATCCAAAGATACCCCTTGCGGTATTCCAGAAATGCAAAAATTGCAAGACGTCTTGGCTCTACGTTACACTTTGAAAGTACACCCTCAAGAAGTGCGTGGTCCTCTTTTGTTTCGAGGCCACGATTTCAAAGACGGAAAATAAATTCACGTCTATCATCACGATGGTCATTTTGATACCATTACCAGTATCACTGGATTTCTGAAATTCAGTTACTACTGTGAAAAATGTGACTATGGTTATAACAATCGAGAACAACACAAGCATTGTGGATCGAAATGTGAGGGATGTTTGGCCTCTCAACCTTGTCTGGACAAAGGACAAGTACGAGTGCATTGCCCTGTGTGCCAGCGCACTTTTGTCAGTCTTACCTGTTACCAACAACATTTGAAGATGCAAGGTTCACAGCAGAAAAGTACTTGTCAGCTTCTGAGATTGTGTCCTACTTGTGGACAAGGCATACGTACCAATAGTGTTAAGTTACACGTTTGTCGAGGGAAGAAACGATGTCACATTTGTCGCCAAATTGTGGACTTGGAGCACGAATGCTTCATTCAAAAATATCAACCCCAACCAAAAGATACCCAGAAGAAAGGGAGTTTTATCTTTTTTGATTTCAAATGCATGCAAGAAACTGGTATTCACATTCCTAATTTCTGCGTGGCTCACCGTGCGTGAGAGCAGTGCATCCAAGAACCTATCTTTAGTCATTGCCCTTACTGCAGCAAGATTCCTGGAGGACGTGAAAAAATCTTTCGAGGGTCAAACACGCTAGCCGATTTTGCCCAATGGATCCTAAACCCCATCGACGAAACGTGGAGTCCAGAAGACATCGAACGTTACGGAGAGTGTCATTGCCATGCCACGGTCATGGCTCACAATTTCTCGGGATACGATGGGCAATTTCTGCTTAGATACTATGCGGAACAAAGTACCGAACGGCCTCAAGTGACTTTGAACGGAGCCAAAATCATTTCTATGCAAGTAGGACAAGTACAGTTTAAAGATTCGATGTGTTACTTGGCCATGCCTTTGAGTCGCATGCCTAAAACGTTTGGAATGACAGAAATGGCCAAAGGTTATTTTCCACACTTTTTTAATACCGAAGCCAATCAACATGCCATTCTACCCCATTTGCCTGAGGTTGACGACTACGACCCCGACAATATGCGCACCGAACAACGAGAAGCTTTCCATGCTTGGTACCAGACTCACGCCTCGGACCCCTTTGACTTTCAAGAAGAAATTTTAAAGTATTGTCGATCTGACGTGGACATTTTACGACGCTGTTGTGGAAAATTTCGAGAATTGTTCATGGAATACGGAGGGATCGATCCTTTGAAAGAAGCTTGTACCATTGCCAAAGCATGTTCCTTAGTGTACCGAAAACGCTTTATGCCCGAAAATACTCTAGCGGTCATCAGTCCTCAAACGACAAATTTTGTCAAACGTCAATACTCGGTTAAAGCCCTACGCTGGCTCCATTACTTGTGCGACAAGGAAGACAAATGGATCCAACACGCTCGCAACGGAGGAGGCGAAAAGACCATCGGAACGTATTCGGTAGATGGTTGGGACTTAGAAAACCCTCAGATCGTGTACGAGTTTAACGGATGTTTATTTCACGGATGTCCCCTATGCTACCCTCAGCGTAACACCAAAAATCAGTTTTTACAACGAACCATGGAAGATTTGTACCTGACCACTTGTCAACGACGTTTGAAGTTAGAACAACAAGGATACCAGGTAGTGGAAATGTGGGAACACGAGTACGATCTGCGTTTGAAAACCGATCCCGAGTTTAAACGCATCGTAGAAAGTTACAAGTGGGTGGACCCATTGAACCCCCGGGATAGTTTGTACGGAGGACGAACGAATGCCACTTGTTTGCTGTACCAAGCGGACGAAGAGAAGGGAGAAGAAATCAAATACTTGGACGTGTGTTCGCTGTATCCTTACGTGTGCAAATATTGTCACTTTCCCGTAGGGCATCCAGAATTGATGACAGAACACATTGACTTGGACCACATTCGTCAGTACGAAGGATTGATCAAGTGTAAAGTCTTACCTCCCACAGACTTGTACCATCCCGCTTTACCTCACCATTGCCAAGGAAAACTGATGTTTCCTTTGTGTCGCACATGTGCCGAAATGTGCAACCAAGACCAACCTTGTCAGCACACTCAGGAAGAACGCGCCTTGACAGGAACGTGGGTGAGCGTGGAATTGTTTAAAGCTCTGGACCTGGGATACCAACTGTTAGAAGTGTACGAAATTTATCACTTTCCCAAAACACAACAATACCGCAAGGGCGACGAGAGACAGAAAGGTATTTTTGCAGACTACGTGGATGCCTTTTTAAAACTAAAACAAGAAGCTAGTGGCTATCCTTCCTGGTGTCACACTCCCGAAGACCAAAAGATATTCAAAGAAAAATATAGGGAGCAGGAAGGTATCACTTTAGACCACATCGAGAAAAACGAAGGAAGGCGGTCGTTTGCCAAAGTGATGCTCAATTGCTTGTGGGGTAAAATGGCACAACGACCGTCTTTACCCAAGACGGAGTATTTGTCCGAGCCGTCTCGCTACTTCCAGATGATTCACGACCCAACCAAAGTCATGAAACACGTGGACGTCATTCGTGAGGACTTGATCTTAGTCAATTACGAAGAAGAACTAGACTTTGTAGAAGCCGACAAATTTGGAAATGTCATCATTGCGGCTTACGTGACAGCCCACGCTCGTTTAAAATTGTACGAAGTGTTAGAACTGTTAGGAGATCGTGTGTTGTATTTTGACACGGACAGTTGCATCTACATTCACCGACCGAACCAGTGTAACCCTGTCATCGAAGGAGACCGTTTAGGAGCCTGGACCGATGAACATCCCAACGACAAGATTCTATGTTTTGCAAGTGGCGGTCCTAACAATTACGGTTACGAATACCGAGACCCACAAGGAGAAATGCACACCGAATGTAAAGTGAAAGGATTGACTCTCAATTATCGCACCAGTCGAGTGGTGAACTTTAACGTGCTACAAGAAGCCTTACAGTCGGGACAGGATGAAACGTTTCAAGTGACTACCCACGAACCGCACAAGATTGTCCGTTTACCTACACACCAAATCGTTAGCCGACCTTTGGAAAAAGTCTATCAAATCGTGTACCAAAAAAGAGTACGACTTCCCAATCACTTCACTCTCCCGTACGGTCACGTCGAAATTGGACAGCATATAAAAAGGGACATTGTCCAAGACCAATAGTTCATTGTGACTAACACAGCCAAGCGAAAAGAAGATGAATCCATTTAAACAGACATCATTCAAGTTTGGGGATTGTAAAACAAATATACCTTTCCAGAGTGTGAAAAGTACTGGATGGATAAGACCCATGCATTGCAACGGAAGTTGTCCGGAAGGAAACTGTAAGTGTCCTTGCGGTATGCACTGTAATTGCGTTACAGAGTGCGATGGTGAACCTTACGATTGTAGTGATGCCAGACGCTGTGACGTTAGCGATTCAGCTGGATATCGTGGGAACGTTGCTATGACTACTACCCCTATATCTACCGTGGAAAGTGATGCTGTGCGTGTCAAACCTGAGGGATGCGAAAGCGGTGCCACACGTTATCGTGGACTCCTAGGAATTTCACCGTACCTGCATCGAACAGAAGTGAGGAGAGTCGAATATTCGTTCCCGACGAGTTTGCCTGAATACTGTCACTTTAAAAGTCGATTCCAAACCTTCAAAGATAAATGGCCAAAATATCTGCCTGGACCAACTCCTGAAGAATTAGCCAGAGCTGGGTTTTTCTACTTGGGCGAAGGAGATAAAGTCAAGTGTTTCAGTTGTGGTGTATCCATTTACGAGTGGGAACAGAAAGATTCCGCTTACTTGGAACATGCTCGATGGTCTCCGAATTGTCAATACCTACCTTTAGTAGGACCTAGTGATTGGAAGTGACACTACTACTCCATGTCGTGTAACACGTCTAGACCAGTATATAAACCCTCTCTAAAACATAATATTCAAGGATTACCATACGAATTGCAAGAGAAGATCTACAAGGACGTTTGGCAAGGTCTTGCTAAAGAAAAATCTCAATGGGTGACTGTAGAACATTTGTGTCGTGAAATTCACAAGAGGCAAGTGACAAAAATTAACCAACGTATTAGATTTCTCTGGATTAAGGGTATTTTTTTGCTCTGTTACCAATTTACTACGTTTACATCTGAAGATGGTTTGATCCTTCTTGACCGTTACCCTGAATGGCAGTGGGACGAAATTACACGTTATATTAATCACTTTTGCTTTTTGTGCAAATTTAATTCTGTGTTTAATTCTGGGTTGAATCTACACTGATAGTCTTCGACCTAAAAAAGAAGTATAAAAGAGAACGACCATGCCACAACCTTTATCATTGGTGATCCAACAGATTCCGTGGAAGGATATCAATGAGAAGATTCACACGGTGAAAGATTACGAACACTTATTACAAGAACTATACCCTATGAATTGGGGTCGACGTGTCGTGTGTGTTTTAGTGACTTGCTTTCTGGGATTTCGTTTACCTGCCGATTCCTTGTGGACACTTTACGAACACTACCTATCAAAAAAATAAGACAGTATGGTGACTCCTTTAAATGTCCACGAGATACTTATTCTGCTCAAAGCCTTACGTTTTCATTTGGATACGTCTCGACCTTTCCAAGAAAAAAAGATTCGTCAACTTTTACGTACGGAAGCAGTGTACGAAGATGTGTGTGTAGCTTGTGATTTACACCCTCATTGGACAGATGTACGTCACTGGAAAAGTTGGGATTTTGAGGCTTGGACAAACGAAGTATCCCATTATGCCCAAGCGTTGTGTTCCTAAAATTCATCGTCGTGTGAAAAAAGTCACTTTTAATCCTGTGTTAGTAACAGTACCAGAAGAAGAAGAAAAAGAATCTATCACCCAAGACAATCCTTCTGTTCAAGACAGAACTGTCATGGACATTCCCCCACAAAGACCCTTTCGAGAAGACACCTATGTGACTGTACCCCCTGTAGAGGAGACTATAAGAACATTACATACTACCTCTAGGACACCTTCGTTACCCAAACCACGTTGTACAGTGACTTGTTTATATTCCACTATGATCGTTTGCCTAGGTATTTTATTCCTGTATTTATCCATTTGGCTTTTATGTTTTCGTGTTGTTCAAATTTAAACATGCATTGAAATAAACGTGTCTTGAAAAAAGTATAAAAACCTCTTGTCTTGTCTGTTTTTGTGTCAATACTGTCATACCACTACACGACTATGGCTCACTCTAATCTTTTTACTACTCCTTCCTCCTCCACATTCAAAGTCATTGACGAACACTTAGATCAGACTAGTTGGAAAGCCTTGTATCTTCGTCATCCTTTTAACATGTTAATTGCTGGACCGAGCGGTTCAGGCAAAACCGAATTTGTCAAACGTTTGATCGAACATAAACATCATTTGATCGATCGTCCACCTCAACGCATCGTGTGGTGTTACAAAGAGTGGCAATCGGCATACAGCCTCTTGCAAGAAAGTCAAGGTGATTCCATTGTGTTTGTAGCAGGCATTCCTAAAGAAGACGAAGGGATCGTGTCTGACCCTAGTCAAACTCATTGGGTCATTTTGACGACATGTTAGGAGAAGACGAAGAAGAAATTAAACTATGGTTTACGCGTAAAGGGCATCATCGTAATGCCAGTGTCATTTACATTACACAAAATTTATTTCAACAAAGTAAAGCCCATCGTACCATTAGTCTTAATGCTCATTACGTGGTCTTGTTTAAAAGTCCTCGAGATAAATCACAAGTGCAAGTTTTAGCCAAACAGTTAGGAACACCTTGGCTAACTCATGCGTACGATGATGCCACTCAAACGCCACACGCCTATTTACTCGTGGATTTAAAACCCACTACCCCTGATTATTTGTGATTTCGTACCGATTTGTTTCACGACTGGTGTCAAGACGGAGGACCTGTCGTGTACACGTCCTCCTCGTCGACATAACCATATGAACCACTAAAAAAATCTATAAAAACCTTGGGTTACTTTGACCTTGTCTCATACATCGTCAACATGACGTCCCTTCAGTCTCATCTTCCCATCAAATTGATTCGTGCCTTGTACGGCATCAGTCGCGAAAAAAATCCACAAATACGTGCTCACGTCTTAGAAGCCAGTCTAAAAGAAGTCTTACGATGGTTTACGGTGACAGCACGTCAAATACTGCAAGGCATCATTCACATTCCACATCAAACCAAACGCTTTTTTGACAGAAACAAAGTAGCCTTGACGCAACTGGCCAATCCTCGCATTGACACTCACACCAAAAAGCAAATCATATTGAAACCTAAGTAGTGGTTCTCTAGGAGGTGTCATCATTCGTTCCCTTTTAAAATGGGATCCCAATACTCCCAAAGTTCACCCCAAGAAGAAAACAAAAAAAGCCAAACAAGCCCCTAAGAAAAAGAACAAGGGTGTCAAGACCAAAACACAGAAAAAGAAAAGTCCACAGAAAAAAGCGGTCACCCGCAAGAAAGGCACTTCGGCCAGGACACAACCTTACCTTCGTCAACCACGACCTGTAAGAAAAGATATACAAGGACGTTTGGCAGGGACTACGTTGCCAGTAGCCTCAGGGGCTGTCACTTCTCCGTTGCGGGTGATGCCAGCCAAACCCAATTTGACACCCGTTTTTCCTAATTTGATGAAACATTGGAAATCTGCGTCTCCCAAAACGTCTCCTCCACCGGTGACACCCTCGTCCACATTAGCGGCAGTAGCAGCTGCTCACAAAGTACCTGCCCCTAAAGTGAAAGTCCAAGAAAGATCTGATATGTTAAAGAGTTTACTAGATTTGTCCAAACAAGAACTGTCCCGATTGAGTCCGTTGCGAACCCCTTCACGACGTGTGTTACCTGCCATGAAGTTGATACGACGCAAAGATAATCAGTGGCGACGCATTCCAGTATAAAAATATGACTTGAAGACCACGACGTCAATCAGTATTTTTCTGTACCCCTGCTGAACACTCAAGGATGCTTCCTCAAAAACGTGCACACCACCACCACCACCCTCGTCGTTCTGCTGCCCAAAAAGGAACAGGAAAAAGACAATCTCGTCATCGTACCAAAGGCTTAAAAACCAAACATCGACGTCCTTTCCTCCAAAGACGTAGTCTTTTAAAGAAAAAGAAGAGTCACCAAAAAGGAGGATCCTTTGGTAATTTTGTGAAAGACATTGTTACCTTTTTTGACGAAGCGGTAGTTCCCCAAAAAGTAGATAAAAGAGAGTGTGTATCAAGTCATTTACACTAGTAATATTGTGAAACGAACAAGCAAAGATGTCACCTCGCAGAAAACATTCTTCTTCACCCCACAAAGGAAAGAAAAGGAAAGGACGTTTAGCCAAACATCGACACGTTCATCGTCCAAAGGCCCAAAAGGAAATATCCGTCCGTCAAAAGAAAAAGATGCTGGTGCAACGCGGAGGATTTTTCCTACCCCATAATCTCTTTCCAGAAAAAGTGATACCACTTATAAATCAAGTGATGGCACAACAAACAAAAAGATAAAAGAGGGTGTGTTTCAAGTCATGGACGTCAGTGGTATTGTGGAACGAACAAGCAAAGATGTCACCTCGCAGAAAATATTTTTCTACACCTCACAAAGGAAAGAAAAAGAAAGGACTACCTCCTCGTTTGGTCAAACACGGAGACGTGTTGTCTGTCCTGTCCAAAGCCTCTCCACCCATGCGAAAACAAATCATTAAAACGGCTTCCAAAGATGTCATCGATACCGTGTGCGAATGTTGTTTGAATGTCTTGAAAGGCACGATACCTTTGTCTTCACACCAGAAAAAATGCTTAGCCAAACATCGACACGTTCTTCGTCAAATGGTCCAAAAGAAAATACCCGTCCGTCAAAAGAAAAAAATGTAGGTGCAACGCGGAGGATTTTTACCTTTTCTTCTTCCTGTGTTGGGAGGATTAGCGAAATCCGGTATCCTATCCAGCATATTACCAGGTTTTTTTACAAGGGATGACACAAGGGATGTCCCCAGGGATGCACCAAGGGATGGCTCCAGGGATGCACCAAGGGATGGCCCCAAGGTATGGGTAGCAATATGTATAATCCTTCCAGAAGATAAAAGGGATCCATGAAGCACCACGATCTCAGACGTAACCTTTGGAAGCCCATGGAAGGACGAAAACTGACTTTGGTTCCTTACAAACGATGGATGGAATACCATCGTTGGCAAGAACAACGTACCCCCCATTTACCACCCAATCCTGATTTGAACGAGATGTCCCAATTACAACACGAATTGCAATCCTTGCTGCATCGCCACGATTTGTCCGAAACCGAAAAATCGCAAAAGTACGGTCAACTTCTGCAACGACTACAACTCTTTCATCGAAAAGCTGTGGAACAAACAGCTCTACCCACACTGTCCGATTTGAAGGCACTAATGAATAATCCGTCGCCTTTACCCTCTACAGTAGCCAAAACAGACGTCACCCCACCATTACCCAAGGAAGAAAAAGAACCCCATGATCTCTTTCAAACACCCACTGATACTCCCATTCCGAGTAAGATTACCGCTTCCTTATTGACCCCTTCTCCCACGCCCCAACGAGAAGAACTCAAAACTTGGGTTAAAAAGATGATGGCTACTCCTGCTTCAACAGAAGTGAAAAAGAAAGAAAGGAAACCAGAAGTGAGAAAAGAAAAGAAAACCAAAGCTATCTCATTACCTCTGCCACCACCACCACCACCACCAGCACCCTCGACGTCAACTCCTGTGGCACATCGGACACGTAAAACCGTTTCCAAACAACCCGCATTTCGTCCCACCCAAAGCAATATCCTCGAAGAGTGGGTCACTTATTAACCTAAACCATGGAGAAGGTCTTAGCCAGCATTTATTACGATCCAGCTCACCCTGCAGGTTACGGAGGCATTCAGAAATTGTATCGTGCTGCAAAAACTCGCTTGAAAAAGCTCCGTTTACCTACAGTACAACGATGGTTACAAGAACAAGCGACGTACACTTTACACAAACCCATTCGACGAAAATTTCACAGAAGTCGCACTCAAGTGGAAGGCATCGATCATCAATGGCAAGCCGATTTAGCCGATGTCTCTTATTTAGCCACCTACAATCGTGGCTACAAATATTTGTTTTGTGTCATCGACGTCTTTTCTAAATTTGCCTGGGTCGTACCATTGACATCCAAATCGAGCGGAGAGTTAGTACGAGCTTTGCAACTGGTGTTGAAACAAAGTGGTCGTCACCCTCTTCGATGGCAAACCGACAAAGGCACCGAATTTCTAAACCAAGCTTTCCAACGAGAATTAAAGAAACGTGACATTCATTTTTTCACCACCGAAAATCCTGAAACCAAAGCCAGTATCGTGGAACGTTTTCAACGTACCTTGAAAGAACGCATGTGGAAATATTTTACGCATCAACACACTCTCAAGTACATCGACGTCTTACCGCACTTAGTCCAAGCCTACAATCAATCTTACCATAGAAGCATTGGACGTGCCCCACAAGAGGTGACACCCGACAACGAAGTGACTGTTTTTGAGCGTCTGTTTGGTACGTCCCGAACGAGGGCTGTCCCCAAGAAAGGTGGAGAAGTGTTAACCCCGGGAGATTGGGTACGCATTGGTAAAACCAAACGCACTTTCGACAAAGGTTACTTACCCAATTGGACCACCGAATTGTTTCGTGTTACTGGACGAGTGCGCGATCGTCATCCTACCGTCTATAAATTGGAAGACATGAACGGAGAAGTATTAAAAGGAACGTTTTACTTGCCTGAGTTACAACGTGTTACCAAAAAAGAAGACGACGTGTACGACATTGAAAGCATTCTCGAACGGAGAACCCGTAAAGTAGGAAAACGTCGTGTCAAAGAAGTCAAAGTACGTTGGAAAGGATATCCTCCTAGTTTTGATTCTTGGATTGACGCTTCGCAAGTCATCGACTATAAAAAGAAGTGACCATCATGCCCTTCAATACAGCTTCAGCGACCACAGTGACTACTCCTTCACCCACATCATCTCTGCAAGATTTACAAAAGCAACCCTTGTGGGTGTGGTGTGGAGAACGTGTCCCTAAAACACAAATCGTTTTTTTCTGTCAAATCTTTGTGGTATATTGTGTCATTGGTGCAGCCATTGCTAATTTGAGTTTGCAACAAGGAGACAAACAATTGTGGACCATTTTACTCAGCAGTTGCATCGGGTATCTTCTTCCCAATCCTTCCCTGAAATACTCTTACAACGGGAACATCAGTAACAATATTGGGAGTCTTGCGACCAACGTTAGTCCTTCTCCTGACAGTCACCCTTCCAATCACAATCCTCTTTTAGATACTCCTTTAACCTCGAGTGACTCCTTGGACAGAAGAACATTGGAAATATGAACAACACTATTAACCAATTTTACTTAACGTTACCTAGTGACAGTTCCATGGAGGTGTTTCCTAACAACACATTGTGTTGTTACACGTATAAATTACCTCAAGCCATGCATTTGGATCAAGATGATCATTGGGAAGCAGCTTTAGTGGAAATAATACACCCGACACAAATCAAAAACATCGTCGAAAATCAAAACTTTTTCACAGTTGAAGTGTACGACAAGTCATTGCAACAAGCCTTAGATGAACGAGGCATCACTGGCATTGACATAAAAAAATCAGATGGACCCACAACTAAACAACTATCCACTCATGTGTTGACCATTCCTGCAGGCTACTATTTTAGCGGTAAACATTTAGTGACTACGATTGCAAGCAGGTTCAATGTTATGTTTGGTAAACCCCTGGACAAAATCAAAGAAAGTGTTACCTTTGAGTACATTAAAGTGGCTCGTCGCCTCATGATCAAATTTTCAGAAAAGAAAATAAAAACCATTACCTTTTGTCCTGAATTGTTTGATATCTTAGGTGGAGACCTCAAGATGCTCCCGAACAAAAAAGAAATACCAGGCATATCCAGTAACTTGGATTTTACCAAATATTTTCGATTCCCTGTAGAAATGAACCAAGGAATCAATTTGATGTTTGTGTACTCCGATGTGGTGGAGTACAACGTGGTAGGACACACCTCTGTACCGTTACTGCGTGTCATTCCTTTCAAAGTAGATGACACTACCGCTGTCGAGGAAGGTGGAAATACCTATCACGTTCACCGCGAATTTGTACATCCTCATTATTTACCCGTCAGTAAGTCGTATGTCGACAGTGTCAACATTACTATAAAAGGAGAACTAGGACAAAATATTCCATTTACCAAAGGTAAAGTCACAGTGAAACTCCATTTTCAAAAACGATTCTCGAACAACTGAAAAAGTGATGTATCCTGTGTACCAAGGAGTCACTCGACAACGAGGACATGGTTTAGGAGATATGTTTAAATCAGCCTTTCGTTCCGTGGTCCCTGTTTTAAAACCGATGGTAACACGAGGATTGCACGCCTTAAAAAGATGCCGCATTGACTCACGGCAAAGATTTTCTTCACAATGTTCTCATTGACAAACAAAACCCTAAAGAAGCTTTTTTGAGAGCAGGCAAAAATGCCTTGCTTCAAATGGGTAAAAAGATTTTGGGTCGACGAGAAAGTCCTATAAATGCCCTGAACGGTACCGAGTCTGACATTCCTACTTCCCTGACGACACAGCAAGGACAAGGTAGAAAGCGTCGACGAAGACACCCTTTCAAAAGTCTCCGTACCTCTAAAGTTCGAAAGACAAAGAAAAAAAGAACCGCTCGAGACTTAGACATTTTTGATTATTAAAAGTGAAGAAAAAAAAACCTAAAGAAAAAATGATGCACCAAGAATCTTGTGCCTGTTCCAAGTCGGAACTGGATCTCTTTGCCATGCCACCCACGATGATGACCATGCAAGAAGCTCAATGGGTCGATTTTCATCCCGTCTCCTCTTTGACGGATTCAGCTCCCATCGAGTTTGAAATCAAAGGACAACCCGAAGATTACATCGATCTCAACAACAGTTACTTGTATTTGAAAGTGAAAGTAACCAAAACGGACAACACCAATCCAGGAGCCAATGATAGAGTAGCTCCTGTCAACAATTTCATGCATTCCTTGTTCAGCGATGTGGATTTGTACATGAATAACAAACTGATCAGCAGTAGCATGGATACTTACCCTTACCGAGCGTACCTCGAAAATCTCTTGACGTACGGAAAAGAAGCCAAGAACACTCATCTAGATGCTTGCGTGGTATGGAAACCTGACACCGCAGATAAGTTTAACGACACAGCCTTGCCTGTAGCAGCAGCTGCTGATGGCAGCGCTCCTGCCGATCCTCACAATGAAGGTTTTAACGACCGTCGAAAGAAAATTTTGCAGGGACGTAGTTTAGAACTGTTCGATCGTTTGCATTTGGACATGTGGTTTCAAGAGAAGTATTTGCTGAACGGAGTAGATATTCGCTTGAGACTGAATCGAAGTAGTACTGCTTTCCATTTGATGGCTCATGCCAACGAATACAAAACCATTATCCAAGAAGCCAGGTTATACGTACGTCGCGTGGAAGTGTTACCTAAAGTGGGGAATGATATCAGTCACACTTTGAGCAGAACGACAGCCAAGTATCCGATACGACGCATGGAAGTCAAAACTTTCACCATTGCCGCTGGACTCCGATCTAAGATTGAAGATCATCTGTTCCAAGGACAGTTACCCAAACGTTTATTCATTGGTATCGTCAGCAATGCAGCCCTCAATGGTGCCCACGATGAAAATCCTTTCCAATTTAAGCACTGCAGAGTATCCAAAATTGAAGTCAGTCGCGATGGCAAAACTTTGTGTACCAGACCCTTCGAACCCGACTTTGGCGAACAGAAAAATTACTTGAGGTCGTACTTGTCGCTGTACGAAGCCACAGGACAGTTAGGAACCAACACCAGTCACGGTATTTCCTACGACGACTATGCAAGAGGTTACACGTTGTGGGCTTTTGATTTCACTCCAGACCAAGGCAGCGACGAGGGCCATTTCCACCCTATAAAATCTGGGCAACTGCGTGTGGAACTTCAGTTTGCATCACCTCTTCCCGAAACGGTGAATATCATTCTGTATGCTGAATTCGATAATACCATAGAAATCAACAGTTTGAGAGAAGTCATTCTAGACTATTAGACATTATGGAAGACCCTTGTCCTTCTTTGAATAGTGGAGAATCCATGGAATGGGAGGTTACAGAGAAAGCAGTTCCCGAAGACCAAAAAGAAGAAGTAGTGATCATGCAATCCAGATGGCCAGAACAGGAACAACAGTTAGTGGCTTGTTTTGCACAACACTTGGAAGATGAAATGAGAGACATGATTAAAAAAGATTGTTATGGATGTCAAATCGATCATCCCAGTCAAATTCAACACGATAAATGTATGATGATGAGCCAAGAAGAAAAATTGGATGATTATCTGAACGAAGCATGGAGTCTCATCTCCGAAGAAGACGTGTTACTTCAGTGGTATAAAGGCTTACGTGATCATTCCTCTCCTCCATTGTTTGCTCGAGAAATTGATCGCATCGAAGCTCTCTTGGCCAAAAGTAAAGAGACGAAGCAAACCATTAGTTACTTGTCAGACCGTTTCAAGCAAAAAGTCTGGATTGAATTGATGACTTATCATCACCTGTGAAGAAAGGGGAAAAAAAATAAGGCTACACAAGAAACAAATGGATACCTGGGAACTTTATTATCTTTTGAACCGTAGTTCGTACACTGCTTCTTGGAATCCTGTCGTGTGTGCTAAAGATGAACTACCTCATCGCAAACCTCAAGAGAATCAAGCTTATGTCATCAACACAGATGACAGTCATCTTCCAGGAACTCACTGGGTAGCTGTCTACTTTCCTCAAGAGGGTTGTGTGGAGTATTTTGATTCGTATGGATTACCCCCTTTCGAAGATGATATCATTGAATTTATGAGAAGAAATGCCCAGACAACACGATTCAATAATGTGAAATTACAAAGCACAGATTCTATGGTGTGTGGACAATATTGTGTCTATTATCTGCATCATCGCAGTCTTGGATATTCTTTAGAACATTTAGTGACTTATTTCGATCGTCATTCGTCTCGAAACGATGACAAAGTAGATCGATGTTTTTGTGACCATTATGGCTATCTGTTGTCTTTAGCTAGGAAACGTAGTGTACATCAATGGCCCAATGATTTCCAACAGTGGAAATCTCAATTTAATTCACAACGTTGTCAACCATGTCAAAAGAGAATGTATTAGTGTTATGGAAGAAAAACATGTTTGTTATTTGAAAATAATGTTTGTTAGTTGAAAAAAATTGTGTTTGTTATTTGAAATAGTGTTTGTTATTTGAATAAAAATGTTGTGTTTTGAAAACCAATGCGTCTGTCGTTTGTTTTACATTTGTATTGATATAAATGCTCTTTGACTTTTCTTTCTATCCCTCACATCAAACTATCCAAACGTTTCAAAACCCTAAACCGTCGAGGGGTGTTTTCCATCACGCCCGCGCTTGAACCATATAAAACAGGGGTAGTCTCCAGTCTGGCCATCCATTGTTTGACTCATCCTCCTACGAAGATGTGCTCAAGACTAGCTAAGCTGAACGAAGCTTACGTCACTCTGCATCGTATCAGACACAATCTGATGCCAAAGCCTGAAGAGATTGAGAATGTGAGAATGCTACAAGAAACGGAAGGCCTTATAGAAGAACTCTTCAGAGAGGAAATTCAAAAAGAGAAAGAAGAATGGACTGAGAAGTATCGACTTCAAAAGCAGCAGAGAGAGCAGAGAGAACAGCAGCAGCAGCAACAGCAACAACATCAGCAGGAACCAGACAGAAGTTTTGTCGACTGTCGTGTGGACACGAAAGAGTTCTCTTTCTCTTTCCGAAGAAGCAGACCCTATCGTGTAGCCAAACGAGGACGCAATCTTAGACGATAAAAGATTGCCATCCTTCCTCGTACACACACACGCACAAAAAACAGTCCTTTTCAGGGCTACCCAATATTCTCGAAAAGAATTAATCATTCAATTTGCTCATGGTATGTGAGGAAGTTAGAAAAAAATTAGAAGTGAGTCTATAATCACTGTCTCTTTTTACTTTTGTTTTGAAGTGCGTCTATAAGCACAACGTATTTTTTTCAAAATAACTTGTTCAATTTATAATTGATATGAGTCAAGCAAAAAAGTGAGTGAGTGTTTTCTTTTAAGTCCGCGTGTTTTTTGGTAATGATAGGAATAATATAATTTTTTGGAACGTAAGGGGTGTTTTCCATCACGTCCGCGCTTGAACTATATATAAAGAAACAGAGGAAATATTTCGGCGAGTTTATAAGTCCCTTTAACAAGCGGCAGAAGTCAAAGATATATGGAAACTGAGTAGCCCACTATAACCACGTGGTGAAGAAAAATGGCGGGCATTGAAGTGGACTTGCTCCTACGTCAAACTACTGGAACCACATTGTAACCAGCCATGGAAATCTAAACAATGTGGCGGACCTGAGGCGCGCTGACTGGTGATATCAAAGTATTGAGTAACCCACAGGCTGCCGTAGGATGATATCACCAAGTCAGCGAAATACTACCTTAGATAGCCAGCTTTTTGACACAATTACAGCGGTCTTCTGATGTGTCGCCAGCATCGGACTACTCGAATGAAGCAGTTTCAACGAAAAGATATTGCCATTTATCTTTTCATTGCCTGAATAATAGGGGACTCATTTGGTTACGAGTACCCCTTTTTGAACAACTTTCCGTGGCCCTAAAAATCTAATATGACTTATATTGGTACCTCCAGCAAAATTCATAACTTAAACAAACTACCATTGACTACACTATTATATGTCGCTTAGACATTTTAATTTTACAAAATTGTTAGGGACTTATTATATGTACGCTATGTACTAGTTTTATTTGAATGATAGGATTTTAAATAATAATTCTTCAACTTAAATATTTGAATAATTGCACAGGTGGCTAACACAATATTGGATGTTAATTTGTCCATTAGTACAACTGGACTGAATTTGACCTTTAGTAAGACCTTGGTTTTTCAGGTGTGGGCTGCGTCCTTTGCTGTGCTGTCTTGCTGTTGGCGTGCTCTGGTGTGTGCTGCTGTGTCAACGCCCTCCTGGACCTGGGCCTTTTCCACCTTTGCCATTTCCGACTCACCAAATTACTAGCGAAATGAGGAAACATTTCCCCTCGCTACCTTACAAGCTTGATTGGATGATAGGGGTGGGTGTGTGTAGGTACTATTCCTACCCACCCCCAATATAGGCTTTCATTTCCCCTGATAGTTACTTTTTAGTAATTCAGGGGAACGCCTTAACTGATAGTGCAATTAAGCACTTCTAAGGGAGGGAGTAACATCCCCTCCCACCTAAATGGCTACCGATATGGTAGCTATAAAAGTTGCCCATATGCCCCTAGAGGGCGGTGGCAACTCAAAAACACCCAATTCAGTCAGTCAGTCTGGCTAAGTCGCAGTGAACGAAGCAAGCTGAACACAGCAAACACAGAAATGACGCTAGCGATGGATATCATTCCTGAGATGGCTCTTAGTGCTATTATTAGCCTAGGGCAACTCAAGGCCAGTAATTGGAGCCTTAGAGCAGCAGGTAAAAGAACAACCCTGCTGCTTATATGGGAAAAAACAAGTAGCGAAGAGAATATAAGAGGGAAGTACAGAGGACAACAGGGAAGAAGACAGCGAAGGCGGGAAACCGAGATACCGCGCCGTCCACCCACCCCTACTACTGCAGTTGCTGTCCCACAGAGCCAAAATACTGTACTATTGGACTCTAACAAAGCACTACAGCAACAGATAGAAATTCTATCTAAGCAAATACAGGAGCTCACGTATAGAGAGACAGCGGAGGTGGCGACTTCTCCAATGGTTATATCAGCTCCTGCGACGCCACCACCACCACCACCACCAGCCCCGCAACGTAAAGGAAAAGGAAAGGGGAAAAAGGGGGGGAAGAATTTGCCATTTTCTTCCACCCCTGAACCCCTCCCACCAGATGTAGCAGCAACTATGGAGGGAATACGGGAAATGGTTGCCGCTGCCACTACCACTACATCAGAGGGTGATTGGGAAATACCAGCAAAAGCAGTCCGCCTACCAAAGAAAACCCGAGAAGAAATACTCGGGTCACTACACCGAGACATCGACATGCGTAGACTGGAAACAAATGGAAAACATGCACATAACTTTGTTTCTGCAGTCCAACATCTCGGATATCGTGCTTTGGGGCTTGACAAACCAAGACGTGGTCAAATGGAATTTGCGGTATTATTGCTGTCCAACCGCTACACTGATGCATACAACAGTCGACCAATGTCCCAGATGTTTGAAGCTGCTGCCTATCTCGCCGACCATCATGGATTAGATTTTCCGAAATCATAGCGTGCGGAAACCAAGACAGCCAGAACTCTGTCGGAAATTGAGTACGACCAGGGCACCTTCCCTGGGGAATAACAGCCCTTTTTAGGGCTTTTCAATTGCTGCCATTAAAGGGGACTCAGTTGGTTAAGAGTACCCCTCCTTGAATAACTTTCCGTGGCCCGAAAAAAAAAACTAATTTGGCTTTGCATTGGTACCTCCATACAAACTTAAAACCAAATCAAACTACCATTGACTACACTTTTATATGTCGCATAGGCATATTAATTTCAAAATTGTTAGGGACTTAATTTATGTACACTATGTACTAGAAATTTTTGAGTGCTAGGATGATAAATAAATAATTCTTCAACTTTGATATTAGGTTAATTGCACAGGTGGCTAACACATTATTGAATGTTAAGTTGTCCATTAGTAAAACTGGACTGAATTTGACATAGGTATGGCTCTCTCGTTTCAGGTGTATGCTGCGTCCGTGGCCTTGCTGTCTCTTTCCTTGCGTGATCTGCTGTGTGTTGCTGTGCCGCCCGCGCCTCCTGGACCTGGGCCTTTGTCTCCTTTGCCGCCTCCGCCTAGACCTAATTACTAGCGAAATGAGGAAGCTTTTCCCCTCGCTACCAGTAGCGTTTACAATAAGGAGTAGGGGTGGGTGTGTGTAGGTACTATTCCTACCCACCCTATGGGCTTACATTTCCCCTGATAGTTACTTTTTAGTAATTCAGGGGAACGCCCACGACTGCATTTATAGTGCAATTATGCACTTAATCCTGAGGGGAGGGAGTAGCGACCCCTCCCTGACGGGCAAAAATGGGTACTAATATAGTACCTATAAAAGATATACAAATACCCCTAGTGGGTGGTTATATCTATAAAAATCACAGTCAAGTCAAGCAGTCTGGCTACATTCATCATCATTCAGGCGAAGACTGCAGACCGAGTAGGACGGCTTCTCTGGAGCTGGCGACCTGGTGACGTCATGACGGGTGCGAAAGCACATTTTCCTGGGCTTAACAGTTAAGGACGGCTCATCACGGCATTGACTCGCTTCACTATGGGGAGAAACATTGCGATGTGGAGGGGTGGACTGTACAGCGGAAATATCTCCTAGAAGTTATAAGTCCCTTTAACAAGTGGCAGACGACGAAGTTTTATGGAAACTGGGCAGCCCACCACACCCACGTGGTAAAGAAAAATGGCGGCATTGAAAGTGGACGGCTCCTACATCGAAGTTCTGGAACCACATTGCAACCTGCCATGGAAATTTAAGCAATGTGGCGGACCTGGGGCGCACTGACTGGTGATATCAAAGTATTGAGTAACCCGCAGGCTGCCGTAGGATGATATCACCAAGTCAGTGAAATACTACCCTGGATAGCCAGCATTTTGATGCCATTACAGCTGTTTTCTGATGTGTCGCCAGCATCGGACTACTCGGATAAAGCAGTACAACGAAAAGATATTTGCCATTTATCTTTTCATTCGCCTGAATAAAAGGGGACTCATTTGGTTACGAGTAACCCTCTTTGAACAACTTTCCGTGGCCCTAAAAATCTGATATGACTTTTATTGGTACCTCCAGCAAAATTCATAACTAAAAACAAACTACCATTGACTACACTATTATATGTCGCTTAGACATTTTAATTTTCAAAATTGTTAGGGACTTATTATATGTACGCTTATGTACTAGTTTTATTTGAATGATAGGACTTTAAATAATAATTCTTTAACTTAAATATTTGAATAATTGCACAGGTGGCTAACACATTATTGGATGTTAATTTGTCCATTAGTACAACTGGACTGAATTTGACCTTTAGTATGACCTTGTTTTTTCAGGTGTGGGCTGCGTCCTTTGCCGTGCTGTCTTGCTGTTTGCGTGCTCTGGTGTGTGCTGCTGTGTCAACGCCCTCCTGGACCTGGACCTTTTCCACCTTTGCCATTTCCGACTCACCAAATTACTAGCGAAATGAGGAAACATTTCCCCTCGCTACCTTGCAGACTTGATTGGATGATAGGGGTGGGTGTGTGTAGGTACCATTCCTACCCACCCCCAATTTAGGCTTTCATTTCCCCTGATAGTTACTTTTTAGTAATTCAGGGGAACGCCTTAAACGATAGTGCATTTAAGCACTTTAAGGGAGGGAGTAAAATCCCTCCCACCTAAATGGCTACCGACATGGTAGCTATAAAAGTTGCCCATATGCCCCTAGAGGGCGGTGGCAACTCAAAAACACCCAGTATCGTATCGTATCAGTCTGGCTACCATCATCATTCCATCATTCAGGCGGTGAACGCGGAGCAGGCAGGACCGGGACGGCAGGACTACCTGGTGTAAATGCGTGAACGCATAATAGCATGGATAAAGCTACCAATTAGGAGTGATAACAGAGAAACACCCATATGAGTAGTAGAAGCGGTAGTGTAGAGTAAAGCTCCACTACCAATTAGTCTTCAAATATCCAGCCACTAGAAGATATAATGCTGTATAATCGATACGTTGCTGACCTAGAAATGCCTTTTCATGGAAAACCAAAATGGCTGCCAAAGCACGTGGAGGGGACCCATGCGAAGTCGAAAACGTTTCCACAACCAAGAGGCCAGCAAAGTAGAAGATACAACAATGGCAGGGATAGGTCACATGAGAAACTCTGTGACCACCACCTACTACACCCGAAGAAGTGCCTGCGGAGCAAGATGTGACTTCACATTGCCATTTCACTTGCCTGAATAATAGGGGACTCATTTGGTTACGAGTACCCCTCTTTGAATAACTATTCCGTGGCCCTAAAAAGCTAATATGACTTATTTTGGTACCTCCAGCAAAATTCATAACTAAAAACAAACTACCATTGACTACACTACTATATGTCGTTTAGACATTTTAATTTTCTAAATTGTTAGGGACTTAATTTATGTACACTTATGTACTAGATTTTTAGAACAATAGGATGTTAAATAACAATTCTTCAACTTTAATATTTGAATAATTGCACAGGTGGCTAACACATTATTGGAATTTAGGTCTGTCCATTAGTAAAACTGGACTAAATTTGAAATAAGTAGGGCTCTTTCGTTTCAGGTGTATGCTGCGTTCGTCGCCTTGCTGTCTGTCTCTTTGCGTGGCCTGTGTGTGCTGCTGTGTCGCCCGCGCCTCCTGGACCTGGACCCTTTCCACCTTTGCCGATTCCGCTCACCAAAATTACTAGCGAAATGAGGAAACATTTCCCCTCGCTACCTTACTTACAGCTCGATTGGATGATAGGGGTGGGTGTGTGTGGGTACTATTCCTACCCACCCCCAATATAGGCTTTCATTTCCCCTGATAGTTACTTTTTAGTAATTCAGGGGAACGCCTTAACTGATAGTGCAATTAAGCACTTCTAAGGGAGGGAGTAACATCCCCTCCCACCTAAATGGCTACCGATATGGTAGCTATAAAAGTTGCCCATATGCCCCTAGAGGGCGGTGGCAACTCAAAAACACCCAGTTCAGTCAGTCAGTCTGGCTACCCATCGTTGACGCATCAACACCAAAGATGAATAGAGTACAGAAATTAAGAGAACTTCAAATGCATTTGGAGAATGCTAGGCGTCTCCTGGACGAACTGGCTATGGAGGCCATAGTAGAACAGACTAGGATTGAAACAAAAGAGGAGGAAAGAAAAAAGAAAGAAGAGGAGGAGAAGAAAAGTCCCATCTTGCCTCACCGCATGATGAGACAGACTAGTAAAGTCAAGCCCGTGGTGAGGACACCTTCACCACCAGAACCAGTTCGTCCACTACAGGGACAGTCCCCACCGCATCAACCACAGTCTCAGCCACAACAACCACAGCCTCATCCACGGTTGCGGAATAGAGGAAGAAATGAAGAGACTTTCACTATCCCTCAAACAGAAGATTGGGATAGTGAAGCCACTCATTCTCCCTCTGCGCTCCCAATCACAAGAGTGAATTGGGAGAATGATTGGAGTAGGAGATGTGTGTGTGGGGCTAGACCTGGGAGATGCCAGCATTAACCAGGTGCATTTTGAAGTTTAAAAAAAAAACAGTCCTTCTCAGGGCTACCCAAATGTCTAGAAAAGAAATACTATGTCAATTGCCAATGGGTGTGAGAGAGGAGTAGTGTGATTATAAACACTGACTCTGTTTAGATAGTATATGGTGTGATTTTGGATAGTATATGATAGGGTGTGTTTTTGGCTGCTTCCCCGTGTGTGTGTGTGGTTAGTATAGGGTGTGATTTTGGATAGTATATAGTATGGTTTGTTTTGGCTACTTCCCCGTGTGTGTGTGTGTGTGTGTGGTTAGTATAGGGTGTGATTTTGGATAGTAAATAATAGGGTTTGTTTTGGCTGCTTCCCCGTGTGTGTGTGTGGATAGTATATAGTGTGATTTGGGATAGTAAATAATAGGGTGTGTTTTGGCTGCTTCCCCGTGTGTGTGTGGATAGTATATAGTGTGATTTGGGATAGTAAATGATATGGTTTGTGGATAGTATATAATATGAAAAGTGAATGTAGGGGGGTGTTTACTTTCACGTCTGTGCTTAAGATATATATAAGCAATCGTCAGTCCTTGGAGCCATTCAATTTTGAACACATCAAGATGACTTTTGAATTGTTTATCCAACTCCGAGACAGCTGGTTTGGGATCCTTGATGCAGAATATGAAGTGGAAAGACTTGAGGAAGAATTTCAAAGTAACCATGGCTTTGTAAGCCAACTGAAATTAGCAAGAGATCTATTAGAAGGTATGATAGAGGAGGAAGACCAGAAATTAAGAAGACGTATTAAAAGAAAATATATAAGAATAGGGGATTTGAAGCAGGCACTTGATCATGTCATCAAAGTCAGGTGCTTTCTAGAAGAAACATTACATCTCATAGAGTGGGAATATGTGCAGTGGGGTCTAGACAGGCTAAAGAAAGCAGAAGCAATGATGAGAATGGTGATGGAAGAACAGGTGATCCAGATTAAAGAAAACTGGTCTAAGGAGAGAAAGGAAAAAAAGGACAAAAAGAAGAAAGAGGACTTTGATCTACTCAATCTAAGATGGATGAGAGTTCAGGAAAAGTTTCGAGCTATGGGACATCCTGACTGGATTCCCGAGGACGAAAAGAAGAAGAAGAAAACGGGAATCATTGGTAAACTTAAAAGGTGGTGGAACAACGACAGAAAATAAAAGAAGAAGAAGTATCTAAAGGCCCTTTTCAGGGCCACTCATAGGTCTCGAAAAGATAGTAGCTTTCTTTGCCGCCATTTTTTCCCTTGTCCCTATATAGGCCCACCCTGTTCCATTTCCCTTGACGCTATATAGGCCCACCCTGTTCCATTTCCCTTGACGCTATATAGGCCCACCCTGTTCCATTTCCCTTGACCCTATAGTACCCCAAGCTGTTTTGACCCTATAGTGCCCCAAGCTGTTTTTGACTGGATTTTCCATTGACCCTATAAATCTTGACCCTATAGTGCCCCAAGCACTTTTTGACTGGGTTTTCCATAGACCCTATAGTGCCCCCTATTACTACTATAGCTGCTCAGCTCCTTTATATCTACTCCCTTAGTCAACGACAGTCAAAGCGTATTTGTGTTTGTACTGATGTCTTCAAATTTTAATAGCATCATGTGGTAAAAACAAATATCCGCCTGATGAACTTTATTAGTAACGCTGACATCAAAATGTGTGTACTGAATTTGTGTTGGTGGTGATAGATAAATTTGCAATATTGCCTGTCCTGCCAACCACATTGAAGCAAAATAATGTGTACGAATGAGTGAGTGTATTAATCGCTGCTCCCGTCTAAAATTTTCTTTTAGGCTATACTAAATCGATTCCATTATAACAATAATCGGTTGATTAACTATCGGCCCCTGGCACTAGATTATTTTTGTGCAGATCTATTCACCCAATAAGCTAATGATTTTTAGACAGTTTTTTTGTGGAAAAAAACGCATGAATAAATTTCTCATCTGCATAATGTCGTTGTTGTAAATGTTTTTTTTTTTTCTAAAATACACTACATCATGAAGGTGACATGATTGATCAATGACATTTACTAGATACTCTCCAAGTTTTGGTTGATCTCGTTCGTCAAGTCGAATATTAAGTCGGGCTCCATGATCAAAATAATTATATCCAGCAAGATGTTGTTCTCCTGAGTATTTAACCCATGGAGTTCCTAGTAATGAAGTAGTGACATCACTGCCTCCGGTATATTTATTACTGACGGAGACAAATGTGTATTTTTTGTACCAGATTACACACGCTTGCCTGTAAGTGCGCGCTTTTTCTTTTCAGTCATGATTATTGTTGATTCATTGGTTGGGTTGAAAGATCTGCATCGAATACAATATAAATTAATATTCGTATAACATGGATGTCATTGATTGCTTAGCAACATGAAAACAATAATCAGTCAAAAAATATCCAGCGCTAAAGAAATTAAATTAGTATGCTCCATCTGGGTATGGTAAAGCGAACAGTATTTTTTAATTTAAAAGTGACATTGCTGAAGTGGGAAAAATTATATTTAATAGTTCAGTTCAGTTGATGATCAAAGATGATACGATGTTCTTAAAGATTTTAATTACAATACAAAATTGTTGAATGAACCAGCAGTCTAAATCTTTGGGATCTGAACCGACGATCTAAATCTTTGGGTTTTTTTTTCATAATTCGCTCTAACATATACACCATACGTATTTGCGCACAATATAGCTGTCGTTCAGTTAATTCTGCAGGTAATTGGAATTTATATGTATCATGTTCTCTTCAAATAATATAAACATTCATACATTATTAAACGTACTCATTTCATTTAAATTGCCGGAATGATACATAATATAGAATAGCAACAGGTTATGTAAGTATTATTACTGAAACTGTGTACTATTCATGTGGGAAATTAATTATTTAAAAGAAATGCTTGAAGCCTATTTATCCTGTGTGTGGTCAATTTAAGTTCTATCTGCATATTCACATTAATTACATATATGTATTCAATAGGGTTAATAGTTTTCATCAATTTTAACATCTAATCATCGTGTTTCGAAAGGAGGGATGGATGGAGAGAAAAAAAAGATGAGAACAAAATAAGTTTAAAATGAACCTAAATGTTGACATACGGTTAATAAGGTGAAATATACTTCTGCAAAGGAAACATTAAACTAGTTCAAAATGTGATTTCGCCTCGGTATCAAGTTCATCATTCTTCCACTGATTTATTAGTGGTTTAAATTGAGAGTTACCATTAAGCATGCACATGCTAAAACGAAATAAACATATTAAGTTTGTGTCAAACAAAATGTCCAACGGGGAGTATTGTGCCATTAATGTTAAGGAACTCTATTTGTTGTTAATTGATTTCGTATCTCGAGTAAACAAAACGGTGACATGCAAAGCATTTCAGAACAGTTATTCTAACCTTAATTAGCAAATAAAGAGGAATCAGATACTAAAACCAATACACAAGGTTAATTAGTCAGTCTCTACCAAAGAATGTAGTTTTCCGGTCGTTCAAAAAAAAATTTATACTGCCTCTTTTAAGTGTAGAAAATTAATTGATATGATCTTCA
>JAQISU010000204.1:5027500-5045000 GCA_029339505.1 Unio delphinus | reverse complement strand
GAGAGAGAGAGAGAGAGAGAATAGTTATGAGTATTCGCCTCAGGCTTATTGTCAAAAGTTTAGAAATGTAAAAAGAAACGTTCAAATTCATGTTGAGTTTACATGGGAAATCACTTAACTGGTGACGTATAGCCAAAACAGTTGACAATAGTTATGACTTCAGATAACTCACATTTATTGTATAGTTCAAGATTATCAATAACGTGACATGAAAAAATACCTTAATGAAAAAGATTTAATCTTTATAGAAGGCAGTTAGTATAGCTGATGAATATTCTTTGATTCGCAAAGTTTAATTCGCAAATAATTGTCCGCACCGCAGATTTAATAGTACCTGTCACACACACACACACACACACACACACACACAAGACTTCAAAATTATATGTGAAATTAGGCTTTAGTTACTTTGATGTATCCAGTCTTCGAAATTCGGTAATCTGGACCAGAAACTTTCGCTTCTCGTGCCATAACAGAGCGTATTAAAATAACGTTCTTCGCTCGAATCTTAAGTAGATGAAGCTTTGTCGTTTTTACCGTTTTTGTGTCATTTTTATGATTTGTTGCGGGATACGGTCAAGTAAAACCTATGTAAATTAATTTCCGTGCTATTTCTGAACGCGTTGTCTCTGTCAGAACAAATCAACATATGTGTTATTTTGGTATGCGGATATGATAAAAAATTGTTCTAATTATCCATAATTGGGAAACTCCTGAACACTTTATTATGTTCGAAAGCCATGTTGAGTTAGTTGGACAACTATCAGGATTACATTGATAAGCTAGAGGCCATACTCAGTTCTTTCTGTTCCAGATTTCATTAGACCTTTTAAAATGACTGTTGATACAAGTGATTTGATAGTTGGTGGAATCTTATATTTTGCAGGAAGACAACAATGGCGCGAATGTTCCAGAACGCTTTGTTTTATTAAATATTGGACAAGCACCATATAAATTATTACACGATTAAGAAGGAACGATTTGGCTTTAATATTCGCCTTGCAACATTTTGAAGTGTATATTGCTGCACCTACGTTTCTGAATGCTGTTATCAGTCATCACAACCCCCTTGCATTCATTACTAAAATGACACAAAAGAATCAACGATTGTTTAGATCGAGTCGGATCTTGCAGGCAAACAACATTGATCCTAGGCATATCTCTGGAAAGGATAATTAATTTCCACAGAGACTTTCATATTCGGACATATTCTGTTCCATTATTCTGTATAATTGTTGCATCATTTATTCGTATACAATAAAATGTTGTCCATCTATGCAATTAAACTAAATAACAGAAAAGAGCGAAAAACTAAAGGTATTGTAAAATTCTACATATAAATTATCTACCACGAACACAATTATTGAATTTGAAAAACGTATATTACCGGTCCTAATGAATACCGTTTTAATTAAATTTAGTAATGTTCCAATATAATTGAACTCTGAATATGTTGATTATTATAATTAAATTAAATACACATAACACCTCCTCTCATAAACAAAAAGAACTATTTACGCAATATAGCTTTAGTTTTGCTATTTGTCAAGCATACATTTGATAAAAAATGATTCATAAGATGAAGCCTTCTGAATGAAAACAATATAGATAAAGCAATATAACATTATACATAGCCCTGTGCTTGATGTGTTTGATAATAATAATAATAATAATAATAATAATAATAATAATAATAATAATAATAATAATGAGTAGTTTGTTAAGCTTGTAATCTTTATAAGCTTTAGGCGCCTTACATCAATAATGTAAAATAAATAAAACACATAACAAAACCCATGAAATTGGAAAACAAAAAATGCTGAAACTAGTTAAGGTACGAAATATTATTAGGTCTTTAAGTTTATTCTTGCAGTCGAAAAAGGTGAGTTTTTAAGAGGATATTCAAAGGCATCGCTGTGTCTTTGTGTCTAATTTCAATGGGCAATTAATTCCATATTTCTGGGCCCTGGTATGCAAAAAAAAGTTGTCCATATGACTTCGTTTTCATAATGGGAGCAATGAGCATACGATTGTCAGAGGAGAAGTGTAAGTATCTTGCTGATGTGTACACATGGGTAACGCAGGATAAATATGTTGGACTGAAATCCATTTAGTGAAACATCGCACAGAGAACAAATTTCATGTCTGATTCTGGATTGAATGGATAGCTAGAGTAGGGTATAGAGCAGTGGGGAAGTGTGCTATTATCGTGGTACTCTAAATATTCCGAACAGCTGTGGTTTGACCGTTGTGAAGTTTCTGGAGTTGATATTGAGACAAACCAGACATAACTGAGTTGCAATAGTATAGTCTTGAAAATACTCATGAACACACAAATGTTTTACTGGCATCCATTGAAAGATATTTGCAAACGAAGCTGATGCGTCTCAACTCAAGATATTCAGAATTGCATATGTTCATGACATGTTGGTACAATGTGAGAGTACTGTCTAGAGTAACACCTAGGTTTCATACTGACTGTGTGAATTTAATGTGGGTATTGCTGAAAGTTACCTTTTGAGGTAAAGAATGTGAATGAGAAAGTTTTTGTGTTGTGATCAGAATGGCTTTAGTTGCATCATCATTCATCTGCAACGTGTTACATGTCATCCATGATTTTACATCAGAAATGCACGACTCTGTATCTTCGATGGAAGCATCAACTGCAGTTGGGTGTCTAGACGTGTATATAAGTGTGTCATCAGCAAATAATTCGTGAGACACTGGGTGATGATCTATGACACATGAGAGCGTCTGAGTGTATAGAATGAAACAGGTCCAAAATACCCATGTGGAACACTACAACATAGATCAACAGGACTAGGCTGGAGTTTATTACATTTGCATTATAATGTTCGTCCTGTTGACCTTGTTGGACTTGGACCACTGTAAGGTTTTATTGTAAATGCCAACGAAACGCTGGAGACGGTGAAGTAATCTACCATGGTCCATTAAGTCAATTACTGCAGACAAATCAAGGAGGGTGAGGACTGTAATCTTTCCACTATCCAAAGCAGAGAGAATGTCACTAAATACTTTCAGAAGAGTAGTTTCCGTACTGTGGCAAGGGCGATATGCAGACTGTACATTGCTAAAACGACTGTTTGAATTCAAATGAGATACAAGTTGGGTTAGAACAACCTTTTCTAAGATTTTATACATGAACGGGAAGATTCGAAACTGGGGGGGGGGGGTAGTTATTTAAATCGTTATGGTCAAGTGCTGGTTTCTTCAGCAGAGGCTTTACAATGGCAATTTTGAAAAATGATGGAAATTCCCCGGATGAGAGAGATATTAATAACATCAGTTAGTGAAGGCAATATTGGGTCTAAGCACTCAAGCAGCAGTGATGTCGGAATTGGATCAGGTTCACAAGACTTTGGTGCACTTTTCAGCACGATTTTCTGTACAAATTCCATAGAGACAGGTTCAAATGCTACTAATGGTTGTCGCTGATATTCTGTCTCGTAAGTCTATGGTGATAACGAGTCAATTGAAATTGTGGTGTTAAATGTATATCTAATGGTTTGGACGGAAGGTAGTTGGAAGCAGTGTACATGTCTTCCTTGACATTAGTTTGTTAGTTATCTCGAAGAGCTCTTTGCAACTGCAATTCTCCGTGATCAAAGTATTGTAGTGAGATAATTTGGCTAAATGGACTATGTTTGTGACGTTCTTTATAGCGGAATCATAGATTTGTTTATGCAAAGTGAGACTGGTGGAAAGTCAAAGCCTCTCTGCTTTACGGCAATGTCTTTTAGCAGTGCGAAGCTGGTCCCTAAGACTGCTATACCACGGAAAACACTTTTGAATTGATGCTCTGCACTTAGTGGCTGGGTCATGTTTTTCAAGCGATGAACGCAGACAGTTCTCAAGTTATTCTGCTGTAGGAGATAAGCAGGTTGTTAGGCTTTCTTGGATGTCATGCATTAGTTTGGATCTATTTATGATGCAAAGGTTTCTCTTAATAGCAAATAAAAGGTAGAGGATGAAGGACTGATACGCCGAGATGGCATATAATGCAGAGGTGATGTGGTGCAAGTTCATGGGATAAAAACGTGGATTGCAGAATATTATCATTAGGGCTATGGAGAATCCAGTTTAATAATGACCCCGTTAATAGATCGGGTGATTAACTGACTGTTTAAGGTTGAAAACATGAAATGAATCGGGACGTTTTGACGTGTATGGGTTTCCAGGATGGTCAAAATAAAAGTTGAAATATCCAAGAATAATGAAGTTGCCACCTATCGAATTTCCATACTCCTGGAGATGTGAAAACTGCTCAAAAAAGAGAGATCCAGTCAGCTTGGTCTTTTTCTACTAGGAGGGCGGTAGAGACAGAACAAAATGGACTGACCTTTATTCCAGTGTTAGTGTTGTTCGGTCTAGTTCAAATGATGTGTGGCAAAAATTAAAGGTTGTGTTGTGTTTAAGACAAAATATCATGGAATTCTTTGTGATGACAGTAATTCCACCCCTGCGAGAATGGCTGGATAACGACTTGATGGAGTACCCGGTGGATGTTAAATCCGCACACTTGGTCTCATTGCCTGATGTATTTAGCCATGTTTCTGTCAGAAAGAAGACGTCGATATTCTGGTCATTGACAAAATTACTATTTCTGTTTATTAAGAAGAACATTCGATATTATATATGTTGATAAGATTATATATTTATGTGCGCTTTTCCGGTGGTTCTACTGATTGTGCGTAGAATAATGCAATAGTCAACGGTATCTAGGGCACAGTTGACACAACAGTGGACGATTTAAGATGGATTTTCACCAGGTATCAAAATTAACGGCCGGATTATTAAATTGTTTATCTGGAAAAGGCAAAAGGGAGATAACTGGAATTCTTCTACGCCGGTCAGCTTTTAAACCATGTTTTGTTTGTCGCGTCCGTTTACATTTAAGTATTAAAGAATGTAGTCCCAGTTCGTTAAGTTCAGATCACAATGTAGTGTGCACGGTCAAGGCTTGGTCATTTAAAACAATTAATGAGGGTCCATCATAGCATAAGCGGGTTGACTGGCGATCACGTATTCCAGATTACAAACACCTTTACTGCATAGTCGGTTACAAAGCTGTATCCCAGATTTCAAACGCATTTACTGCATTACTTGACAGAGGAATATAAATTTATAATTCATTTCCGCCATCCTAGCCATACGTATGGCAGGTTTTTAAACCATGTATTGCATTACAAGGCAGAAACATGCCATATTTTCGACATATTGAGTTGCTACTTTAAAGGAAACAACACTACAAGAGTTCGTGCTACTAGAAGCGTTCAAATAAAATTATGTGTGGGTTTCAAATTTATACTAAATTAAATAAGCTTAATTTTAGAAAAGGTGGCAGAATCACATAATCTAGGCAGTTAGGCGGCAAAGCTAGATACGAACTTCGAATATCTCGAGTAACTTCTGTGTAGACAAATCAATACATAGTTTGACATCTACGTTAAGATAGAACAAGTGTTGCGTGAATAATTAGCACCATAAGCTATCGATCAATCTCCTACTCCAAACTCACCCACCCACCAAGAACATATATCTCCACAAATAGATTGGAATAAATTTTATATTTATCGTTATCATTACTGTATATATATATATATATATATATATATATATATATATATATATATATATATATATATATATATATATATATATATATATATATACAAATTGCCTCACTATAGATATTGTAGCGGTATGCCTGAAAAATTGTTAAAGCTACCTGAAAAATCGTAATCTTCCAGCCGATCTGTTAAGGGTTTACAGACCTAACTATCGTTATAGGACTTGAACAGTTGAATAGTGGAGGAAAATGTCAGATGAAAAAATAGATTCAATGAATTCGTGCAGAATAACGACGGGCTAATAAAATGACTATATATGCTAAGTGTCCGGTGAAAAAAGGAAACATATTAGGCGATTTGTTTGTACAATTCAAAACAGGTTAGTTTGACTAGAACAAAGTTATGACCTAGATCCATAAACAAATACATATATATCGCTACGTAGACTGTGCCGTTTGTGGTGTTGTACATTTGTATGTTACCGGTTAAAAGATAATTAAACGGGAAGGATTATTGTGTACAACTAGAATCATCTGATAAATGTAATCTAGTAATAAGTATTTTTAGAAATATAGACGAGATCAATAATATAATACCAGCAGCGTATAAGATATTTCCTAGCTAGCGAAGGCAGTACAGAAAGATAAACATTTAAAAAAAAACAAATAACCTGTTGAAAAATGGATAAACAGAAAATCATTTGAAACATTATATTTAATCTTCCGTAAAGAATCAGTCGTAGCCTAGGGCCGAAGAAACTGCACCACATACATCCTAGTTACAGTACAGTACACACCAATCACAAGAACTGTTACCCCAATCACAAGCAATGTCAACACCACATATACATGTATAGTTTATTATTGTTTGAAACATTGTTTAATACAATAAAGTACCATTAAGTTAAACTCATGACATTTATAGCAAACATTCATTGTATAAAAATGTGAATGAGAGATACGCGTTCTCGTTCCTCCATCTGAAATCACGATTTTAAAGATATTAAGATGTTACTTGGTCAAGTTACAATGTGTTTAGCTAAACGATTCCGACAGCTGAAATCTAACAGATTGTCAGAATACAACGATGGACAGGTTTAGGACAAGTAAAGACAAAGAAAGATGAAAATACCTGAAAAGAAAAACGTGCTGAGAATATACAGGGTCATCTTATTAGGCAAACGATTAACAAAAGTAGCAATACAATGACGAAAGAAAATTATTTTTCTGGACCGAAGAGAGAGAGAGAGAGAGAGAGAGAGAGAGGGGGGGGGGGGGACTCTGGTCACGCCACAGAGACGATTAAAATCAAGCTTAGATATATCAAATTTACCTGAACATTTTGAATAAAGAGATATGCATAAAACAAGATATAGTTTCATATTGTAATCTCTAAAATGTCACCATAATGGCAAGCAGTTGGTGGCATATCTAACATAATTTCCGCAGCATAAAATATGCCGTTTCACTCATTTCCATTGCACCTGAAAATGATCTAGAGTTCAGTGGTTAAAGGTTCTAATGTTTCAAACGTTTGACATAGGCGCCGTTGTAAATGCAAATGACTTACATGGGAGAATTTGGTATCTTCACTGAATTGGAAATTGTGTTTTTCAATCTGCAGAAAACATGTTAATTTTAAGGATGAAGAAGGATGAAGTAACAATTACAAACTGCACTCACTGACTTGATCTTGATAATTGACATGATGATATCTGATTGAAATCTGTTCCTGCGGCTAGAAAGACCTGGTGTGGAAAATAATATTATAATCGTGAATAATTGTTACATTGGTCTTTGAAAAGAAATATATAAGTTTTGGCTCAATAATTGCAAAATTTTAACTCTGTCGAAAATAAATATTTGTAATGCAGATGAGGAGTACAAAGTGCTAAAGCACTTCTGATTTTCTAAGTAATATAATCTTGTTCTACTGCGTGGGCTAAAAAGTGAATACATTATTAATTTATAATTCCTGGACAATAAAAGCTCCCCACGTCATGGGAAGGTTCTAATTTCTTCATTGTAAAAGAAACGTTATAGGGCAATTCAAATTATGTATACCAATAGCACAGCTGTTTCGATATAACAAAGAGGAGATACTAATTTTTTTGAAGAATTCTGAACATCGCACATAAACGTGATGTATGCAAAAATATATTATTTGAACCAAAAGATGTGTCATAAATGCTAAAATGTAAATGCTGTGGTATTCTCTTGTGAAAATATATGTTAATAGTTCTTCTTACCAACATGCAGCAATCTGCTTTATTTGTTATTTACGATTTTAAAGATTTAAGGACCAGAATTCTCCAATTCATTGAAAATCAGCGATCAGTTTGTACATACTAGTAACAGACGTGATGTGATAAACTTGAAGTGATATAAATAGTTTACGTTAGTACCATATTATTCTCAAAATATAATCCATATATTATTTAAAATTGTGGGTGAAAAAGATAGTGTTTTAAACAATGTATTATTCAAACTAGTAGCAATGTATCTCCCATCTGTTCTGAAAATAAGCGGACTTAACACAATGCATTCAATAAATATCGTACTGACATAAGGAAAAACAGCACACAAGGTAAGAATGGATGGAGCATAATGTATTCTCGGGATGGTCTTATATCATTTGAAAAAGCAAACACATTAGGCGGCGTAACCTCATTAAATGCGATTATCTCTGTAAAGACAAGAAACGTTGCTCAAAACACTTTTACTATATTACCAGAGTTTGATTGCTTGCAATCACTCGATTTTAGGTATACAATAAACAGGACAAAACGATTATTACGATGTAAATACAACCCATGTTAGGCAATCCATGTCGGTAAAAGTAACATAAACAAAAATAATGATGAAAATCTCACAGGTGTTGATACCATCCAATGACATTAATAATTCTTTGAAGTTCAATACAATGAATGGGTAGCCGCGCTTCACATTAATACTCAATCCACTATACATATTGACGACACAATAGATACAATAAACCTTGTTTAAACACAAACCCTGACATTACAACGAATTGCAACGAATTCAAGAAGAATCAGTTCATATTTAAAGAGATTTGTTCCCTGTGGGTAACATAAAATATATCTTAGCTAATGGAGATTCATCATCATCATCATCATCATCATCATCATCTCCTTCCATTGAAGATTACGTGATATAAGAATAAATCATCTGAATAGAATCAATAAATAAGTATTTTAAAAATATTAGAATACAAATTCTTACACTATGTCAGTCAACAAAGTGTTCCTCAACTGCATAAGTTGCAAATTTCAGTACCGTATTTGCAGAAGATAGTTGTATACTACATGACAAAGTATGCTGCATACAAGACAAATATCTTGGATTTTGTTTTTGTTGTTGATTACACCTGATGGTAACCTTTTACCTACAAGATATTGTAGTTGCAGCTCATCTTCTGCATTAAATAACGTAATGTGTAGGCTCAGTGGAAATTTATCAGTAAAGAAATCCCAAAAAGAGCTTCTCCAATTCGACATATAAGGACAACTAACACAACAATGAAGTATCAAGTCTGTATAAACACTACCACATCTATTACACATGTCAAGCTGTGTTTGAGAAACAGCAGCCTATAGTCTACCGACATATGTAAATACCTTAGTGTCTTGTTTGGATTTAGCAGACTACCACATTGAAGCAGGTGGTAAGTATTCATGTATCGAAGAGAATATATCAAAATCTGCTTGATTAGACATACAAACTCTCCAGAGGCTATTTTCAAGACCAACAATTTTTGACCAATCAATTTCTTTCCAATTTTGTTTATCTGGAATTTCAAAATGATGCAAACTTCAGTTAGATACCTGAGCAAGTCAAACTTCTTTGAGGTATAATAGAAATTTGAAATTAACCCGTAGCTTGACACGCATCCGCTCAAAATGAAGTGAAATAACGCAACGTTAAATATACGTTTAGTATGTATATTGTTAGGCATCAAACAAAATCTGTGTAATAACACTGATGTCCTTCCTTACATTCCCAGAGCGGTTTCTGATCTTGTATGTGCTGGAACACCTTGTGAATGTTCGGCAAAATACCTCTGAGTTTTATCCAATAAAGTGAGGTCCCTTTTTGAAATGTTACACCATAATTCACTTCCATAAAACATTGAAGGGAAAATTACTTTTTTAATTATATTTGCAGCAACCAAAGGATTTAAACCATTTGGTTTAATGCCAATACCAAATAGACCGTGAAAAGATTTTTTTTCTTCCTTTCTTGCATGCATCAAGTATTGCATCATGCAACGTCAGCTTTGAGTTAATCCGGTGACCCAAGTGTGTTGCCGGCAAACATGACGGGCCAATATACCATTTACCATTTACCAAGATACCATTTCATATTGAAACAATTCTTGTATTGGGGACCAAAAATGATAATTTATGACTCTGTGACACTAAACTCGAATCGCCACTTACTACTGAAGTCGTATGCTATATTTAAACGTTTTTGTAGATTGCTAGGATATATAGCCAAAAGTGAAATATCATCAGCAAGGGTTCGATTTCCCACAGCTAAGGATCCATTTTTTGCTCCAAATCCACTTTTTTCTAACTGTAGCAGGAAGTCATTTATTAATATTGTGTACATCAAGGCTGACAAAACACCCCTTTGCTTCATCCCTTGGCCCACTGACAACCAATCTGAACATTGCTCATTGACAAGAACTTTACTCTGTAAATTCAGAGATGGAAATATTGTGTACAAAATAAGAGATGCAGCTGGAAATACAGTGAAAGAAATGAAAATGTTAGACAGAACAATTCATAGAGACTAAAATGCGAAGTTTGAAACAAACGTTAAACAGAGTAACAGGTTATATACATTTAATAAAAAGTCTATTTCATTTTGTTTTACTCTTCCATATTGATATTTTATTGTACATTCATGGACAGAATTAGATTTAGTCTTAGACGCTGACATTATGCACACAGATAAAATACATTACTACTAATGTGTTCTCGCTACGGGATATTTCGCATACTGCATGGACCTCAGATAAGAAAACATCGATTACAGAATTGCAATTAATCGGCAACTAATTTTAACGCATTAAATTGGATAACCCACCTTAAACAAACTATCAAAGCAAATGAATTTACCAAGATATAAAAATTTTGCAAGGAAATGATGACTCGGAAACAGAAAAAGGGCCATTTTGGATTACAATAGCTTGTGGGATCTGATACTGAAATTTACTAGACGCAAAGTGCCAAACTGAGCCAAATCAATATACAAATATTTAATGTTCATTTTCAGACTGCAGTTTCTATATAAAACATATAATTGTTGAAGATGCACTGAGAACGCAAATCTCTTTTATGAAACAAAAATAATTTGATAAGTACACTTGTAAAATTTCAGCATTGCATGACGTGATACATACAGCAAACAATTTGCACCACCGTTTTGTGTCGCATATTCCTGCTGTAGTTGGACATGCTAGATATGAATATCGTATTAGGCGATGTTGACTACTGACAATATTCCCGTCCGTTTCTCGTGATATTAAAAGAAACGGTCCCTGAAGGTGGGATCCAGCCGTTAACTTATCATTATAGTTTGAATTCGCTTTTTGGAGCGCGGAAAATATATGTGTTGTCTTGCCGAAAGGGTAATAGTTAGATTCGCTCAAATACGAACGTTTAATATAATTTTGAAAAAAAAATTAACTTTTAGTAAAAGTTTGGTGAGTATTAGAATATATTAATTTCATGATATTTCATGGCAATAACAAGTATGTTTGGCTAACTACTATGGCAAGATGTGCTCGTGACAAACAGAATTACTGAGAATTGTTATGCATATGGAGGAGTTTAGAAACAGATGTAATGTATACATATGCTGGGGTTGCAGTGCTGGAACTTGGGTCGGTTAAACGATTGAAGACTATGTGCTAGCTGAGTTGTCCACATGCGACAAGAGACATGACGAACGTTGACAATAGAATATCGAAACATTTTACTAAAGTTTCAACAGCGAGGAAAATGAATATTTGATTTAAAAAGTTGGGTGGACGTATTTAAAGCGGCCCAATTGCGTTTTTGGTCATACAATTGCCACGTTCCATACAAATTGCACGCAAGTGACAAGGAACAAATATGTATTCTTTAGCTGGTAATAAGGATATTTTAAATAGACTTAGTTTTTCATCCTGAATTTCCCTATAATGCACTTTCTTAGTTCTGCAAATCCGAATTACTTGAGCTATGTCATAGGTTGGAAAGCTTGATTATACATGTCAAAATTTTACCGTAATTGCGACTATATTCGACTGCAATAGCATTGTTCTTACTGCACTCAAAACGAAAATAACATTTTATTCCACATCGGTTTTTACAAATGAAAGAGGTACTATTTTCTACGGCATAACCGACTTTTGATCCGGAAATCGGATTCCACCGGATCGTATGAACTTCCGATTAATCGGAGTCGGACAAGGCAGGAACGACCGATTCGGATAATAAAAATAATAAAATTGAATTTCTATAGCACCGTGTCTCATACTGCGTATCATTCGATAGTGCGTTAATAAAGTTAAATGAGAAGTCAGAAAAGTCCAATATGGTCAACACAACCACGCTGAGACAATCTATTTGAACTGGCGGGTAAAAACCGGAAATGAAGCCGGATATGGTAAAGTAATAAGTAACATGCTAGACACGGGAAAACCAGATACCAGAAACCCGGAAACGGAAGATGAAATTTTTTAGACAAAAAAATACGGATTTAGCTTTTCCGATTAATTGAATCGTATCCGGAATCGGAAAAATTTCATGCCCAAAATCCGGAATCGGAAATCGGTAAAAAAATGCTAATCGGTTATGCCCTACTATTTTCCAAAGATTATGATTCAAAACATTTATAGACAGAACAAAATAACATATTTCAATTTTAAGCAAATCAAAACAACATTTCTTTTCGAAAGAATATCGAATGCGCGATTAAGTTCAAATTTTGCAGGGCGGAGTTATGTACGCATTAATATTTATGTTGTGTACTGATGAATCTATGCTTGTATATTTAGTTATAAATACAGCATAACTTCAGTTACATTGTTTCTTGCATTGTATTTTTGTTTATATAGTTAGACCTTATACAGAATAAGAAAATGAGTATATAAAAATAAGGTTACTGCTGCATTTGTATGGAAAATATGAATTATTTCTGTCGGATGGATATACCGAACTTCCCAGTTTTGCTGTATATCTATCCGAAAGAAACGAAGTTCATATGTTTACATTAAAATGTAGTAACCTATAATCATAATGAACGGCATACTACTACTAGTTTACATTTTAACTCCATTTTTAACACATGGTATGATTTATATAACGCTTGTCATAAGCTCAATATTATTTCGCTATCGCACGTTTCAGCGATGGTAATATCCTAAGGTGAATATAGTGAAATCCCTGATGTCAGCAGGTTTAAGCACCAACGGACAATGATGGACCGAGAGCAATACAAATGAATTTAATAAGATCAATTTTAATAATTTGATAGATTATATTCTGAATCAATTGTATACACAGCGCAGCCTTTGCAGCAGATACCCCTTTGCCCCCAGAGAAATATGAACCTGAAAAGCCAACCGATTTAAGCAGAAACAGACCTACATCACAGAGCATGAGGGTACACAAATGGTTTGACAAGGAAGTAAGGAGAAGTTCTGAACCAAAAACAGTTTCCGAAAGATAAAGTGGTACTTATATAAGATGATGTTAAGCATTTGTATAAGCCCGTACCAAAGCGAGGCAAACGGTATCTGAAGTAAAAATTACGTTGATTCACGAAAATGAAGTCCACACTTATATATAAGTAACACCAACTTAATGTTGCTGTATTTTCAAGGAAACTTTGAGTTTTGAAAGATTCAGCCACAAGATAAATTTGTTTACACAAAGTGAAGATTGAAGTTTTGAACAATGTATCTGCCTTTGTTAACCAAATGAACACTTTTTTGTATTATAAGCATATTCACATTATGGTTAATCAAAAAATACACCAATTGCATTCACAACTTCTGTATCAATTAGCATAATATATCATTATGCTAATTTGTGTAAACATCTGTGGACATGTCTAGCAACAGGTCCGCCTGATTGAATGTCTATGTATTACAATCCTGTTTATTAATGGTTTCAAGGAACAGCAACTCTTTGTGTGATAAACGTTGTGTCGCGTCGTACGTCTTCATAGATATCTTTACTTTTTTCGCTTTCTTGTTACAATGTTATTATTATCCTCCATACTACCTATCTTAGAAATGGCCCATGAGCGAATACATGCCAGTATCTCATTTTAAACTACCAGTTGAACACATCAGATGGAAAGCTTAACAGCTGACTGAAGTGCAACCGAATGCAATACTGATTGTATTTTATAGAAAACACAATAATACCACTAGGCATTTCCATCGGACACTACACATTTATTTAAATATAACTACATGTGATGCTTATTATGTTGGGTGTGCAGGTACAATTGTATATCTTTCACTGACGTAAATAGTTGCAGCAAAGGATAATACTTCGAAATATCTGTCCACTAGCAGACAATAGTGATATCTTGTGCTATGCTTTGCGCTTGCAATCCATTACGTTTGTATCTTTTGGTTTTGTAATATATGTTTGTTTACAATAGTGATGGACATATTATAATATATCAGTGACATGTATAATAGAGGCCTGATATATTGTATATCATTTATTGGGTATGAACGAGAGCCTCTATGAAATTAATTTGAAGAGTCCTGTTGAAGGTATTTTCAAAAAATCAATGTAGGGTGTCTGTGCGCAATCGGATTCATTTCTAGCAGACGATATTCATTTTTAAGCTGTCATATAAATGGAATACACAAAAATAATTGTTTTTATGATGATATATTTATTATTGCCTGCCTTTTATGAAGAACAAAAACAGAATTACGGTATTTGCATTAACGCCCGTCGGTCATTCTTTCCGTATGGCTATCACATTTATGTTTCACTCAATAAAGATTTGAATTGCGGAAAGCTGACGATCAGATTAAATCGAAGTCTAGTCATTTGGAATCTGAGTTCTAAATCTGGTTAATATTAAGAACTGTATTGTGTGGAAATGTAGTGGGTCTGACAATCAAAGACAAAAAGCAAATTAAGAGAGTGATTTCGTTTCCTTACCGACCATACTTAGGTCACAAATGCTCAATATATTGAAATCACACAATGACGTTTGTGACAAACAGAGCCTGGGAAAATAGTGAAATTAACCGAGTTGTTTTGGTACTTCCAAAATCTCAATAAAGAAGAAGTGCATGATAAAGGAATAATTCACCCGTAAACTTGACATTGACGATAAAATCTTGAATAAAATGCAAATATATATTATATCATCGAGGTGAGAAACATTTGCTCACGTTACCGTAAGTTTCCAAAAAAAGACCTTTAATGTCCGACCTAAAATACTGCGGCAGGCTATAACATCCAACCACTTTAGTGTCATCACAGGAACGTACGTCACCCAAAGTTGGAACATAGTCTCATATTAAATATCCATGCTGATTTGGAATATCAATTTTATAGCGTCGACCATCCAGTTTGTTTTCGAATCAATAAATGCCATTTTATTTGATTTCATTGACATTTCGAATGCTGCTTGATACTGATAAGATCTTCGTTATTTGTCATTATCAATGTCATGTGTCAACGTTCGGCAAAGCACACACACACACACACACACACACACATATATATATATATATATATATATATATATATATATATATATATATATATATATATATATATATAGTTGTGAAAAGGTACTTTTCTTTACAAGCTTTTCGTATTACTTGCACAAAATTGAGTTCTTCCAATGTTATTAAACATTCTAAACCATATTTCTTGTGTCCTAAACTTATTAGCAATTGCCGGCAACGTCTAAATAATGTCTTATCGTCTTTCTCATGTGATGCCATAGACAAAAGCCTGATCGATGACCAGTCAGAAAAACAAAAGAGCATACAAAATAGTTTCAAGGCTCGAGGTATGAGAGGTTTAAAACGGTCATAACACCCATACAACTAGACATCAAGCGACACAGAAAATCAAACAGATGCTAACATCTCGAGAATTATGCATCTTGTTGTTATACGTCAGAAAACACTAGTTTTCAACGTTGACACTAGGCTGAAACCAGTAAGTGTATAGTCAGCACTGTTGCATGGAATCTGCAAATGTCATCTGATTCCTCTACCTTGACAGACACATCGCCACTGATATGTATATGGCAAAATACCAAATGTATAGAACTTTAAATGCTTTTTTTAGGGTTTAACGCCATTTTTCAGCACACAATAGGCTATACATGGCGGCCAGTTTTTTTGTGGAGGAAGAACCCGGGAAAACCCCCGGAAAGAACCACCGACCCACGAGAAGCTACTGGCAAGCTTTCTCACCTAACTACATTAACCTAATCTTAGACTCGAACCCATACAGACAGAGGTGAGACGGCAGTGATCCGTAACGCACAGCGCTTTCGACCTCTCGACCACTCGGGGCCCCTAACTATGAATGTAGCTGCTACCATTCATGTCTAAGCAATGTGGTTCACAACCAGTTAACAAGTAAAACAAAAGTACTTGTTTAGTGTTGAGGTTTACAAGAACACCAGGCTTGAGATTGAGTGAGTGGTATACAATGTTGTGCTATGAAAATGGGATAAATCTAACATTCAAACGGAGTTGAACGTAAACTACCTCCCCAACCTCCTTACAGATAAGTTATTATACTTAAATATCAGTCATTATGTCGAGTATTTATTTAAAACATTCAAGCTGCCTATGTAATGTATTTAGTCAAGGATCCAATTTCCTAGATGCTGGCAAAATTCAATTGAGTCTACCTCAGTCATCCCCTCCTTGCCTCGTCAATGCCACGTTTTATCTTTCATAACAAATACATCGCTTTTAATATATAATCTTTACTCAGTAACATTATAACCTTACATCTAAAAACTTAATGGTTGAATGTAGCATAATCTATTGTCTGCTGGAGTGCTAAATGATCAATAATCAGGTTTATTTGTTCATTCTGGAAGCCAATTATAGCACTCATTCATACGCTTAATTATTTCTTCGAGCTACTTGCATACGTGTAGTTTGATAAAAGACCGCATCATTGCTTAAGTGTTCGCAGACATAGCAGGCCAGATCGTATTAGTATTATGGCAGGTTGATGGACTTGTAAAAGGTATGACTTTCATGTTGAGAGGCCATTAGTCTACTCAAATTTTAAGGTTGATTCATGAAACATTAAAACTGTAAACAGTGCAGCCAAGAAAAAGATACTATCAAAAATGCATTCGTCTCTTTTTTTTTTGTTTGTAATTATTTCTTTCGTCGAGGGATATATAGAATTATCGACTTCAATTCTTCTACTTGGAGAAAAACATAAAATATAATTTATATTTATAAATTCATATTTATCGACTTCAATTCTCCTACTTGGAGTAAAACATATAAAATATAATTTATATTTATAAATTCATATTTACATCTTTTTACTTATATTTTTTCAGTATTATCAAAAAATGGAATTTACCAAATATTCTGTTAGAGCTATGCTCAGATTAAATATTTAAAAATATATATTTCTTAAACTCCAGGAACATTACTTTAAAAGATGTCACATAGGAAGAAGTTTTAACTAATTTAATTAAAATCAATCCATTATAGTTCAGGTATGGGTATTAGATATGGAAGATTTTTTTTCATGTACGAACATTCAGCAAATCGATTATCAATAATTAACTAAACTTTATAAAGGCTGTATATATGCTTTGTACCATCATAAGGAGAAATCATATCTAGTTATTTTACTGAAA
>JAQISU010000204.1:5007500-5025000 GCA_029339505.1 Unio delphinus | reverse complement strand
TATTGCAAAGATCAAGCTGCTTAAAGCTCCTGGAATTGATGGCATCGAAGGAGAACTGATAAAGGGAAGTGGACAAACGGTTATACGATTTAAGCACAAGATCTGCAACAAGATTTGGGATGCTGAAGAATTCCCAACACTTCGGACGAAGTCTCTTGTAGTCACCATCGCAAAGAAAGGGGACACTACCAAATGTGAGAATTACCGAACGATTAGCCTCATTTGCCACGCAAGTAAGATCATATTGGAAATAATCAGGAGCCGAACGAAGAATACAATTGAAGCGCAGATGTCGGAAAAGCAAGCCAGTTTCAGACCAGGAAGAGGCACAATTGAACAAATTTTCTCACTGCGATTGATAGCAGAGAAGTACCTCGCGTTGCAGGTCAAGGAATTGTACTTGATTTTCACAGACTTCAAGAAAGCCTTTGATCGTGTATGGCACCAAAGCTTGTGGAGGGTACTACACCATTATGGCATACATCTAAGCTGATCAATCTCATTGAAAATTTGTACAAGAGAACGCAAAGTGCTATCAGAGTTGGAAACGATGTGACGGAATGATTTCAGCAATTGATTGGAGTGTGACAAGGCTTCATTTTATCTCAAGATCTATTTAACATCTACCTGGAACATATTATGCGAGAGGCACTCGATTGCCTAGAAGACGTTGGGACACGCATAAGTGACAGAACAATTAACAACTTACGTTTTGTCGACGACATTGGTCTACTGGCTGAACTGCTCGGACAAGCTCACCTTCTTCTGGACAAAGTCGATGAGATCAGCGCAAGGTATGGACAAGAAATTAGTGAGACCAAGACAGAATGGATGCTAGTGAGTACCAAAGACGCGGGAATAGTAAAAAGGAGAATTGAGAATGTACTTTTGCTTAGAGGAAAGAAACTACAGCATGTGGACAGTTTTAAATACCTTGGGACTACCTTGACTGAAGATTGCAGAATTGCGAAGGACATCGAAATACGTACAGCCACAGCCTTGAAAGTGATGAGCGACTTGGACAACATCTGTAAAAACAAGTATGTCAAGAGTGAGACAAAAATGAGGCTATACCGAGCTCTTATAGTCCTAATTGCCCTGTACGGGTGCGAAGCTTGGACACATAGAAGTGCTGAGGAGAGGAAACTACTTGTGTTCGAGATGGCAGCGTTTAGAAAGATTCTAGGAGTTCACATTATGGACAGGATGAGAAATTAAGACATCAAAAAGGCTCTTAATCAGACAGAGACAATCGTGCAAAGAGTGCATGAGAGACAACACCAATGGCAAGGACACGTGATAAGGATGGATAAGAACAGGATAGAGAATATTGTACTGCACGGTAGAGAAGAAGGAAAGGCGAAAGTAGGGCGTCCGAGAACGACATGGATGAAATCAGCACTGGCTAGATACGACTTGGAGAAGCAAGTTATAATGAGGACTGCACAGGAGAGAGAAGAATGGCGTTTGTTGTCAACTCATGCAAGAGCCCACGTCGATGATGTGCACTAGAAATTGTGCAGAGATATGGCGGAGAAGAAGAGAAGAAGAAGAAGAAATCATTTGAGTAGCCCGTAATGAACGCCATAACGGTAGGTCATGTGCATAAAAGATTCAGTAAACGAGGAAAATGTATATACCATCTGTAGTGTTTCCTATGACGTATTTCCGAACATTGGATGAAAGGCTCCAACGTGTTCCTGATTATGTTTCAGTCATATCGCTACGATGTCTGCAGTATGGCAGTTTATAGTGATGTCTAACAATGGAGCATCATGCCGCAGACATGTAACATAATGTCCCACCCAGTCACATTATCCTAACACTACGCCGACCAGTCCTAACACTAACCTATTTCTGTAGAGCGCTCAGCTGTTAGTACCATTTTTGTAAGTCATTGGTATGAATTGGCCTGAGATCAAACACACGAACTCTCGCTTCGGAGGCGGACGCTCTAACCACTAGGTCACCAGCCCGGTCTTTTCTATTAATGCTCATATCAGAATAAAATATATCGGTTTTTTAAATCAATCAGCATACACGAATTAACCTTTTAAGTTTAATTAAAAGGCATTAAACAGATATTGTTACTTTAGGATTTCTAATGCATATCATCACTAAAACGTTCGAACCATTGACACAAAGTTGGTGAAAATATTTATTTTAAAAGTACAAAAAAAGAATTCTTTGTTTCTACTTAGACTGCTACTATGTGCATTTATGTTGTAAAACGACTTAACAATGTCAACGCAAAGAAAGGAAACAGAGGCTTTGTTCTGGGAAAGAGGTGACGCATTCTCGTTATTTTGGTATCAATAAAGGTTAGCATCTTATTGCATTATACTAATAGCGCCCTTCCCTCACTCTAAGATGTCGAAATGCTCTACTGATGTCAATGGGTTTCAAAATTTCTTCTGTTAATTTAATAAAGTGTCATTTGCGAACTGACTTTTTAATAGTTCATGAAGTGTAGTGTTTCGTTCGAAACTGAGAGTTGTCAATGTGACTTAATTACGTAATAGCTACATATAATATCGACTGTAACATCGTCTTATGTCATTACAAACATATTTATGTACACTAAATGTTGGATTCATTCCAGGAAAGGTTGCTTTCTTGTGGACGTATAACAAAGTGTCCGATTAGCATTTCTTATGGACACACAGACACAGTACCCACTGTAACAGAATTGTTACCGAGAGGAGGGTGGATTAAATGAACAATACAAACACAATTTGTGAAAGAAAATATAAATTTATGTAATAAATTATAAATGAAAAAAAATACAGATGTAACACAATAATTCATGCACTCAACCCACAATTAAACTCACAATCATTCACAATACATGAACAAATTAAATAACAATACAAAAGGAATCACAAATGTAAAGGGATCTCTTGGATTATACACAGATCCAAGAATCCTTTACGAAAGTTAAATAAATGCAAGTATGATTTACGAAAAAAATAAACACAAACGACAAACTATCTATCGCACGATGGATTGCGATAACTAGCACGATCATATACTTGTATTCAATCAAGTTGCTAGCTTTTATTGATATCTATGTGATCACTTGAAATATTATTGCGATCTGACATAAGCATGCAAATACAACAATGTATTAAATTATATTACAATTTCAATACACCTATGTGTCTCCCCTGTATAACCGCACGATTCAGCAACAGTTGAATCGTCTCCCAGTTTCCCCGAGAACCGAGGGTTGACCAATACTATTATCGGACGTTTCCCTACACGGATCCACCACAGTTATACGTTCAGACAGCATACAACATCTACCCGAACCAACGGTTCCTCACTCCCCTAGATGTCGACCCGGACGTTTTACAACTCTAAGACAGCTCCGACACTCGGACTTCTAGCTTTCCGGATATTTACATGTTACACAGATGTTGACGAACAGACAGTTCGACACACAGACAGATACTTCAATTCCGTTTGCACAAATTAACGGCACAAGCACATTCAGATATTTATACAGAGATGTTCCAGAACAAACAATAGATGTCCCACAACAAATCAGACGATATCAAAGACGTTTATCAAAAGATGGTATCAGATGTGTTAACAGCTACGGTATCAACGATGTTATTAGCAGCTACGGTATCAACGATGTTATTAGCAGCTACGGTATCAGATACATTGTAACAACTACGTTAGCAGCTACGGTATCAGAGACGGTATCAACGATGTTATTAGATGCGCTATCAGTGATGTACTTCTACGGTATCAACGACGGAATCAACGACGGAATCAGCTATAATAAACAAAACCAGACTAATAATAGTTGTCTCAAAAATAATCTAAGCCGTAGATTACGATATTGTATTTAAAGTCTAAAAGTGACTAGTAATTCCAAATATTCCACGTTTAATTGCAATAAAAGCATCATTATACGAAATGATAATCTGAATAAAATTCACAATAAAACGAAATGTAAATTTAACACTCACCCCTTTGGCTGGAGATTTGCAAGACGAGGTTATCTATCCTTTGATTAGATATTTTGGTTCCCGTAAAAAATTATGATAAATACTTCGCCTTATATACTCTCAATAGGTGAACATAAATCACATCGAGCTTGCCGTGCACCACGTAAAACGAGTATTTCGGATTTCATGTAAATTACAAATTGGCACATGCAAATCGTTACACGCCACTTAATCACCCCAGGTAATGCGTGTACGACGTAATCAAGAAAATGGTGAGTTTCGTTTGCAATTCAAGTACAACAAAAATCAGTTCAAATTTTCGCCTAATTCTGTGACACCCACCAATTTATGTTACCATACTTATTTAGTACTTATGTCTGTGAAAATAAATTTTCTGTGAAAATAAATTTTCTATTGCAAAAGTATATCCTTTTTAATATGGTGTAGATGTAGACCAAGTTGGCAATGGTATCTTTCTATAGTGGATCATCAAAGAGGAGTTTAATCGTAGGCCTGTTCCCCAAAATCGTCAATGGCACTGCACATTGCCAGATTAATCTGTGGTTTGCTTAATCTGAGTATAGTCAATGCTCATAACACATCGCCATATTCATATCACGATAAAATATATCCGCTTTCTTAATTAGCACACACCAATTAACTCTCCAAGTTTCATTAAAAAAAGATTAAAGATGAATTGTTACTTTACTATTTCTAATACATATCAGCACTAATATGTTTGAATCATTGACACAAAGTTGAAACAAATACTTTTTCATTATGAAGGTACAACAATGACTTCATTGTTTCTAATTATAGTGCTGCTAAGTGCATTTATGTTGTTAAACGACTTAAAAATTTCAACACAAAGATAATAAACATCAGAGGCTTTGTTCTGGCAAAGAAGTGATGCATCCTCGTTATTTTGGAATCAATAAAGGTTAGCATCATATTGCATTATACTAATAGCGCCCTTCCCACACCCTAAGATGTCGAAATGCTCTACTGATGTTAAAGGGTTTCAAATATGTTCTGTTAATTTAAAAAAACATAGTGTCATTTGCGAACTGACTTTTTAATAGTTCATCAAGTGTAGTGTTTCCTTCAAAATTGACAGTTGTCATCGTGACTTAATTACGTAATGGGAACATATAATATCCATCAGCAAATGGCAAGTAAACATCAATACTACAGGTTTAGCCGTATCACAAGACACATTAGTCTTATGTCATAACAAACATTTATGTAAACGAAATGTTGGATTCATTCCAGAAAAGGTTGCTTTCTTGTGGACGTATAACAAAGTGTCCGATTAGCATGTCTTATGGACACACAGACACAGTACTCAACAATTTATGTTACCACACTTTTTAAATACTTATATCTGTGAAAATATCTGTGTTCGTTTTAAAGTTTCCTGGCTTCAGTAATAACGTTTATGTCATATAGAAAGACTGTTGTTATCTTAAATTGAATATCGATCGAACATACCCTTAACGTTGATTTCAAGTATTCAGAATTAATGAAACGGAAGTCGTTAAATGGAAGGAGGTGTTGTAGCCGGGATATGAAAGCTATATTACCAAACTTACATAGAAGTTGTATAGTATTTGGTTAGATTCGTGCCCTGTCATATAGAAATGTTAGTTATACAAGCATAAAATATGTTTATTCGCTTAGTTATAAAAGCATAAACTATGTTTATTTGTTTAGTTATAAAAGCATAAAATATGTTTAGTTGCTCATTGGGTCTATAATAGTGATTTGTCAGAGCCAATAATACTAGTCTTCATTATTCAAAAGCATAGCTGTAATATCACTTGTGTTAGTGTAGAAAGTTACAGTACCACCTCCACTATGTACCGGGTTACGTATATCTGATATCAATGTAAACGAGTTTTTCATGTTAAAATAAATGTTGATTTATATCGTGGATTATTCTTTGATCATGTTTTCGTTGAGTCTTAAAGATGTAAGTTCTTTTTTTTCCATTTTTTTCAATATTTTGCTTAGTACAAACAGTATTTGTTAAATTCCAAAAATCATTTTTTTCTCGCTTTTTCTGTATTACTGTTTATTAGAGCCTAAACACGTAACAACCGATATATTACTTTCATATATATTGCGTTTCACACGCGTTGTCACTTTGATGACCTCAACCTGCGAACTGCATGGAAGCACGGCAACGTGCAAACACTGCTCACGTCTGAAACTTAAGAGTCTGACGATAGAAGGTCTCCACTATACATCAGATATTTTCAGTTTCACAAAATACACGTAAACACTTTTTCTAAAGAATTTTACTGGCAAAGGTCAGATTATAACGAATACTAATTAGACTAACAGTAATAAGTTATTACTGCAAACAAGAAGGGACCAAATGTGTAGAATCATTTCGTTGCACTCCTAACATGCTTACTATGTGCCTATTATACTATTCAGAACTATTCAATAAATCTCCAAAAAGTAGAGGCGCTTTCTAACAGTGATGCTGAAGAGTTATACGACTTTAATAGACTCTAATCCTCATCCAATCAATAATCATTGCTTTGCAAAACTAATGAGAATTCACCGTGCGCATACCAATGTTATGAAAAACAGTTAAGAAGATATTTACGAATTTTACGACTCTATGGTTTTAAAACAAGATACGAGAAAGAGCAAAACCAACGAATTTTGCATAATTCAAAGTATAGTCTTTCTCTAAAATGCAAAGTTAAAGTATTAAAAATTACTTACAATATGGTGAACGAATTCCCATGATAGTAAATAATTTTATACAACTGTCAATAACTTAGAGTAATCCCAGTGAGATCCATGAGTAATCCAAATGATAGTCCGTATTATGTACCTTCCTAAATTAAAAAACGGACAATATATACAATAAAACTTTGTGTTGGTATATTAGTCAAACATAGACATAATTAATAATGCAATATAATATATTTAATTAAGATACATGCAGTATGGTGTGATATAATGCTAACACATACGTAAAACTGTGTCTGCAATCAATTTGTTTTGCATTAATAAAAGTCAGTCTGTAGTCACTAATGATGCAATTTCCTTTGTCCTTTTTTGTTAATGGAACTATAGATATATTTAACATTGCTGTCATATTTTGCATTTTCTGATCTGTCAATGCAGTCATTAATTCTTGCTATTGGACATGGCATTGTCTTGGTTAACTGTGTTGCCCACTAGAATGCATTGTTAACTCCAGATACTTGTCATGGGTTCGATGAAGTCAGTCTTTAACAAATATTGAATTTCTTTCTTCAAGCAGTCCTCTTTTCTTATTTTAGAGGACAGTTCCTGCTCTGATGTCCTTTCATATGTGTATAACCTACAATTTCAGCGCCCTGGTAGATTTTATTTTTTCCGTGTTGGAAGTTCGCTCTTCTTTCTGGCAGAAGATGTGGAAGTTTAATGTCTGGACTATCCTGTATTTCCAAACTGGAAAGACTGGTCAAAACTAAAACACAATAGTCTGATTTCAAATCTTTGTTAAAATACTCAGTAGATCAAGACGACAATGATGGAATACATTCATGGCTATCTCATTCAACATATTATTCTAACATGATCATGTGATAAAGTTGTTTCTATTGTGTCCTATGAATAATAATGCTGTATTTTAAGCCACGTTTCAATGGTATAAAAACCAAAACTAAAAAAACCTAGCCAGAACAGTCTTTAGAGCTGTGGGTAAAGGAGCCAAAACTTTATCTCCCGGCTAATAACTCATATCCTTTGTACATCCGGTATACGATAATTTGCATTCTTAATTGAACTGACTAAAGATTAGTCTCTAAACCTGCACATGCTTTTAACAATCTGTATTTAAAATCAAAGACAGATGAAATGTATGGTCTCAGGTAAAAGACGTTCTATTTCAATAACTTCAAGTGTCCAGGGACATTATGCCCAAAAGCTAGTTAAAACGGACTACACCTAAAGGCACTTCGCAAAATGTGAACTAAAAATATTCTTTAAAAGTCTAATAAATCCTTCCCAAACCATATTTACACGCTTAGGCGGTTGTTAGTACGATTTTTGTAAGTCCTTCTTATGACTCTGCTGGGCATCGAACCGACGACCTCCAGCGTCCGAGGCGAACGCTTTAACCACTAGGTCACTGAAGCGGTGTCTAAGCGTTTCCTGGCACTATAACGTAGGAATAACAACTTTATTGATCGCTGAACAATCATCATGAACCGGTACCTCCTGTGGCATCCATTTCTCATAAGGAAAAAAATAAGAAGTTGTTACTTGTATGGCTTCTGTTTTACAAATATAATCTGAAGAAAAAAACAGGAGATACAGGAACATTTTCTCTGGGACAACTAATAATTGTTTATTATAACCCTCATAAGAATGAGTAGCAAAACTAATATCACCGTGATCATTACATCTTGCTGGAAACAAATGTGACCTTATTAAAAGAATGAACTATAAATGTGTCAGCTAAAGGAATGTCATCCTGATCATTCGCAAGCAATTTTTTCCCCATAGCTCTAGTAACTGCACAAGCTGGATATAACCCATCATCGTTCTCAAGACGTTCGTCAATGATCTAACTACGCAGGATGGATATACACTAGAGAGCCTAATGGCAATAGGATTAACTCTTTAATCCATTTTTGTGTCAGTTACAAATGAATTAGCCACATACCTATATCCAGCTGGATCGTTATCTGGTAATACATGAACACCCTAAATCTGCGAAGAATACGCCACCTTATTGTCACGGGTCACAAGAATACGTTTGATAAAACAATCTACCATAATGGAGAGAAATGTTAAAATGTCCGCACTCCACATATGGAATAGGAACACTTACACAAGAAGAAGATTTCTCATAAACAGGCAATGTACTTGATAATTAAAGACTCTAGAAAGCTTATGTATATCCTAATATCTTAATAGGAATCGGGTTGGTATAATCACCAGCTAACTAGGGATACAGAACCTTTCGACAGTGATGGGTCATAAATATCTATTATAAGACCAAACCTGGATTTGCTAGACCCAAACCATTTATTTCTTTGAATACGTATCAGTGACACTGTCCTCTAATAAACATATAACATTGAAATAGCTTTATCCTAATTTCGTCACCAACGTTTAAACTATAGCAATGCGAAATAACGTGCTCTTTCCTCTTAATTATAGGTCGAAACAGATAAGGAGCAACGTAATTCCAACGAATGATTAAATTAAATAAATGAATAAAGCCACTTAATATAACTCTTCAAAGATTTGTAGTTCTACTAAGAATGCCCAATTCTAAGAAATATGGATATTATATTGATTTCAATATAGTTAGAGAGAATACAACGAGAGACATGAATTAATCATCTTGATATTTTGAAATCTCTTTAACGATAAAAAGATCAGCTGTTCTAATACGGAGTAATCACAAATTAGGTCCACTTAGATTTTCAGAACTCCGGTCCTGGAGTTAGGTTGTATGATTTTTACCAGAGTGTGATGTTTACATCTCAACCTTGAAACTTATGAATGAATCTAGGCATTTGACACATAACTGATATTACAGTTCAAACTTAAAACCTGTGTGAAATTTAGTATTTTAAATATTGTCCATTACAAACAATATGAATGACAATGTACATAATATAGGCATATATAGGTGAAAGGAAAATGAGGTATCGTATTTGTAATTTAACACGTTATAAAGTTTGCAAACGCACCCGGTTCGCAGGTTTGCAGAAAACTATTATACTTTTAACAGACTGATTTTGATGATGGAGATGCAAACTTAAATATAGATATTTGCTGCTAACAATAAATGTATGTAAACATTTTAATATAAATGAAATCGTTTTGACGACAACGCAGAGATTTTGTTAGAATGCGCTTTAAAAGACAACTTGAAAGGTTCAGAATCCAAATCAGGAATTATTAGAAGCCTACGTTGCTGCCTAATCTAACAGCAAGAACGGATTTATTGACATGGAGTATTTGTCTCAATGTTTATGCAAACGCCATAGAATCCTTGTGAAGTTGATTTCCTAAAATTATTAATTATTAAGTTCGAATGGTGCACATGAACGGATAATGTAATCTCTGACTAGGCTCCAGGCGCTAGCATAATTTAATATTTGTAGTGGAAGCTTTATGTTAGCGTTAATGCAAATTCAACCATTATCAAAGTCCTTTTTGGAAGAAGTACTGGATAAAGATGAAAAAGGATCGTGCATCAGAATATAAATATAAAGTACTCGATGGCCAAGCTTATATGGTTTCTCCAAATCTGATATTTCAATTTACAGGCACACATGTGTTCGCATGCTGACTATATTTCCTGGATATTAGAAACAAAATGCAGATAAGGGGCCCCGAGTGGCCGAGTGGTCTAAAGCGCTGTCCGTTACGGATCACTGCCGTCTCAGCTCTATCTGCGTGGGTTCGAGTCTAAATTCGGCTAATGTAGTTATGTGAGAAAGCTTACCAGTAGCTTCTCGTGGGTCGGTGGTTCTTTACGGGGGTTTTCCTCAGGTTCTTCCTCCATCAGTAATACTGTCCGCCATGTATAGCCTATCGTGTCCTTAAAAATGGCGTTAAACCCTAAAACAACAACAACAACAACAACAAAATGCACTTATATGTTGTGTACCTTCGTCGAACTCTTGATAGTAGATATAATAGCCACATAAGTTGTACGAGTGCGTGTATGTGCGACTAATATATATCTGTGTGTGTGTGTGTGTGTGTGTGTGTGTGTGTGTGTGTGTGTGTGTGTGTGTAATTAACTGACTATAAACAAATAGACAAAACATAGCATTACACTTTGTATTTACCCACTTTACATGACTGATTTGCTGCGTATGCTGGAGAGAAATGTTAAAATGTCCGCACTCCACATACGGAATAGGAACACTTACACAAGAAGAAGACTTCTCATAAACAGGCAATGTACTTGATAATTAAAGACTCTAGAAAGCTTATGTATCTCCTAATATCTTGATAGGAATTGGCTTGCAATAATCACCAACTAGGGACACAGAACCTCTCGACAGTGATGGGTCATAAATATCCATTATAAGACCAAACCTGGATTTGCTAGACTCAAAACATTTATTTCTTTGAATACATATCAGTGACACTGCCCTCTAATAAACATATAACATTGAAATAGCTTTATCCTAAGTTCGTCACCAACGTTTAACTATAGCAATGCGAAATAACGTGCTCTTTCCTCTTCAGTAAACGTCGAAAGAGATAAGGAGCAATGTAATTCCAACGAATGATTAAATTAAAAAAATGAATAAAGCCACTTAATATAACTCTTCCAAGATTTGTAGTTTCACTAAGAATGCCCAATTCTAAGAAATATGGATATTATATTGATTTCAATATAGTTAGAGAGAATACAACGAGAGACATGAATTAATCATCTTGATATTTTGAAATCTCTTTTACGATAAAAAGATCAGCTGTTCTAATACGGAGTAATCACAAATTAGGTCCACTTAGATTTTCAGAACTCGGGTCTTGGAGTTAGGTTGTATGATTTTTACCAGAGTTTGATGTTTACATCTCAACCTTGATACTTATGAATGAATCTAGGCATTTGACATATGACTGATATTACAGTTCAAATTTAAAACCTGTGTGAAATTTAGTATTTTAAATATTGTCCCTTACAAACTATATGAATGATAATGTACATAATATAGGCATATATAGGTGAAAGGAAAATGAGGTATCGTATTTGTAATTTAACACGTTATAAAGTTTGGAAACGCACCCCGTTCGCAAGTTTGCAGAAAACTATTATACTTGTAAGAGACTGATTTTGATGATGGAGATGCAAACTTAAATATAGATATTTGCTGCTAACAATAAATGAATGTAAACATTTTAATATAAATGAAATCGTTTTGACGACAACGCAGTGACTTTGCTAGAATGCGCTTTAAAAGACAACTTGAAAGGTTCAGAATCCAAATCAGGAATTATTAGAAGCCTACGTTGCTGCTCAATCTAACAGCAAGAACGGATTTATTGACATGGAGTATTTATCTCAATGTTTATGCAAACGCCATTGAATCTTTGTGAAGTTGATTTCCTAAAATTATTAATTTTTAAGTTCGAATGGTGCACATGAACGGATAATGTAATCTCTGACTAGGCTCCAGGCGCTAGCATAATTTAATATTTGTAGTGGAAGCTTTATGTTAGCGTTAATGCAAATTCAACCATTATCAAAGTCCTTTTTGGAAGAAGCAGTGGATAAAGATGAAAAAGGATCGTGCATTCAGAATATAAATATAAAGTACTCGATGGCCAAGCTTATATGGTTTCTCCAAATCTGATATTTCAATTTACAGGCACACATGTGTTCGCATGCTGACTATATTTCCTGGATATTAGAAACAAAATGCAGATAAGGGGCCCCGAGTGGCCGAGTGGAAGCTTTATGTTAGCGTTAATGCAAATTCAACCATTATCAAAGTCCTTTTTGGAAGAAGCAGTGGATAAAGATGAAAAAGGATCGTGCATTCAGAATATAAATATAAAGTACTCGATGGCCAAGCTTATATGGTTTCTCCAAATCTGATATTTCAATCTACAGGCACACATGTGTTCGCATGCTGACTATATTTCCTTGATATTAGAAACAAACTGCAGATAAGGGGCCTAGAGTGGCCGAGTGGTCTAAAGCGCTGTCCGTTACGGATCACTGCCGTCTCACCTCTATCTGCGTGGGTTCGAGTCTAAATTCGGCTAGTGTAGTTATGTGAGGAAGCTTGCCAGTAGCTTCTCGTGGGTCGGTGGTTCTTTACGGGGGTTTTCCTCAGGTTCTTCCTCCATCAATAATACTGGCCGCCATGTATAGCCTATATTGTGCTTAAAAATGGCGTTGAACCCTAAAACAACAACAACAACAACAACAAAATGAACTTATATGTTGTGTACCTTCGTCGAACTGTTGATCGTAGATATAATAGCGACATAAGTTGTACGAATGCGTGTCTGTGCGACTAATATATATCTGTGTGTGTGTGTGTGTGTGTATGTGTGTGTGTGTGTAATTAACTGACTATAAACAAATAGACAAAACATAGCATTACACTTTGTATTTACCCACTTTACATGACTGATTTGCTGCGTATGCTGGAGAGAAATGTTAAAATGTCCGCACTCCACATACGGAATAGGAACACTTACACAAGAAGAAGACTTCTCATAAACAGGCAATGTACTTGATAATTAAAGACTCTCGAAAGCTTATGTATCTCCTAATATCTTGATAGGAATTGGCTTGCAATAATCACCAACTAGGGACACAGAACCTTTCGACAGTGATGGGTCATAAATATCCATTATAAGACCAAACCTGGATTTGCTAGACTCAAAACATTTATTTCTTTGAATACATATCAGTGACACTGCCCTCTAATAAACATATAACATTGAAATAGCTTTATCCTAAGTTCGTCACCAACGTTTAACTATAGCAATGCGAAATAACGTGCTCTTTCCTCTTCAGTAAACGTCGAAAGAGATAAGGAGCAATGTAATTCCAACGAATGATTAAATTAAAAAAATGAATAAAGCCACTTAATATAACTCTTCAAAGATTTGTAGTTCTACTAAGAATGTCCAATTCTAAGAAATATGGATATTATATTGATTTCAATATAGTTAGAGAGAATACAACGAGAGACATGAATTAATCATCTTGATATTTTGAAATCTCTTTTACGATAAAAAGATCAGCTGTTCTAATACGGAGTAATCACAAATTAGGTCCACTTAGATTTTCAGAACTCGGGTCTTGGAGTTAGGTTGTATGATTTTTACCAGAGTTTGATGTTTACATCTCAACCTTGAAACTTATGAATGAATCTAGGCATTTGACATATGACTGATATTACAGTTCAAATTTAAAACCTGTGTGAAATTTAGTATTTTAAATATTGTCCCTTACAAACTATATGAATGATAATGTACATAATATAGGCATATATAGGTGAAAGGAAAATGAGGTATCGTATTTGTAATTTAACACGTTATAAAGTTTGCAAACGCACCCCGTTCGCAAGTTTGCAGAAAACTATTATACTTGTAAGAGACTGATTTTGATGATGGAGATGCAAACTTAAATATAGATATTTGCTGCTAACAATAAATGAATGTAAACATTTTAATATAAATGAAATCGTTTTGACGACAACGCAGTGACTTTGCTAGAATGCGCTTTAAAAGACAACTTGAAAGGTTCAGAATCCAAATCAGGAATTATTAGAAGCCTACGTTGCTGCTCAATCTAACAGCAAGAACGGATTTATTGACATGGAGTATTTATCTCAATGTTTATGCAAACGCCATTGAATCCTTGTGAAGTTGATTTCCTAAAATTATTAATTTTTAAGTTCGAATGGTGCACATGAACGGATAATGTAATCTCTGACTAGGCTCCAGGCGCTAGCATAATTTAATATTTGTAGTGGAAGCTTTATGTTAGCGTTAATGCAAATTCAACCATTATCAAAGTCCTTTTTGGAAGAAGCAGTGGATAAAGATGAAAAAGGATCGTGCATTCAGAATATAAATATAAAGTACTCGATGGCCAAGCTTATATGGTTTCTCCAAATCTGATATTTCAATTTACAGGCACACATGTGTTCGCATGCTGACTATATTTCCTGGATATTAGAAACAAAATGCAGATAAGGGGCCCCGAGTGGCCGAGTGGAAGCTTTATGTTAGCGTTAATGCAAATTCAACCATTATCAAAGTCCTTTTTGGAAGAAGCAGTGGATAAAGATGAAAAAGGATCGTGCATTCAGAATATAAATATAAAGTACTCGATGGCCAAGCTTATATGGTTTCTCCAAATCTGATATTTCAATCTACAGGCACACATGTGTTCGCATGCTGACTATATTTCCTTGATATTAGAAACAAAATGCAGATAAGGGGCCTAGAGTGGCCGAGTGGTCTAAAGCGCTGTCCGTTACGGATCACTGCCGTCTCACCTCTATCTGCGTGGGTTCGAGTCTAAATTCGGCTAGTGTAGTTATGTGAGGAAGCTTGCCAGTAGCTTCTCGTGGGTCGGTGGTTCTTTACGGGGGTTTTCCTCAGGTTCTTCCTCCATCAATAATACTGGCCGCCATGTATAGCCTATATTGTGCTTAAAAATGGCGTTGAACCCTAAAACAACAACAACAACAACAACAAAATGAACTTATATGTTGTGTACCTTCGTCGAACTGTTGATCGTAGATATAATAGCGACATAAGTTGTACGAATGCGTGTATGTGCGACTAATATATATCTTTGTGTGTGTGTGTGTGTGTGTGTGTGTATGTGTGTGTGTGTGTAATTAACTGACTATAAACAAATAGACAAAACATAGCATTACACTTTGTATTTACCCACTTTACATGACTGATTTGCTGCGTATGCTGGAGAGAAATGTTAAAATGTCCGCACTCCACATACGGAATAGGAACACTTACACAAGAAGAAGACTTCTCATAAACAGGCAATGTACTTGATAATTAAAGACTCTAGAAAGCTTATGTATCTCCTAATATCTTGATAGGAATTGGCTTGCAATAATCACCAACTAGGGACACAGAACCTTTCGACAGTGATGGGTCATAAATATCCATTATAAGACCAAACCTGGATTTGCTAGACTCAAAACATTTATTTCTTTGAATACATATCAGTGACACTGCCCTCTAATAAACATATAACATTGAAATAGCTTTATCCTAAGTTCGTCACCAACGTTTAACTATAGCAATGCGAAATAACGTGCTCTTTCCTCTTCAGTAAACGTCGAAAGAGATAAGGAGCAATGTAATTCCAACGAATGATTAAATTAAAAAAATGAATAAAGCCACTTAATATAACTCTTCAAAGATTTGTAGTTCTACTAAGAATGCCCAATTCTAAGAAATATGGATATTATATTGATTTCAATATAGTTAGAGAGAATACAACGAGAGACATGAATTAATCATCTTGATATTTTGAAATCTCTTTTACGATAAAAAGATCAGCTGTTCTAATACGGAGTAATCACAAATTAGGTCCACTTAGATTTTCAGAACTCGGGTCTTGGAGTTAGGTTGTATGATTTTTACCAGAGTTTGATGTTTACATCTCAACCTTGAAACTTATGAATGAATCTAGGCATTTGACATATGACTGATATTACAGTTCAAATTTAAAACCTGTGTGAAATTTAGTATTTTAAATATTGTCCCTTACAAACTATATGAATGATAATGTACATAATATAGGCATATATAGGTGAAAGGAAAATGAGGTATCGTATTTGTAATTTAACACGTTATAAAGTTTGCAAACGCACCCCGTTCGCAAGTTTGCAGAAAACTATTATACTTGTAAGAGACTGATTTTGATGATGGAGATGCAAACTTAAATATAGATATTTGCTGCTAACAATAAATGAATGTAAACATTTTAATATAAATGAAATCGTTTTGACGACAACGCAGTGACTTTGCTAGAATGCGCTTTAAAAGACAACTTGAAAGGTTCAGAATCCAAATCAGGAATTATTAGAAGCCTACGTTGCTGCTCAATCTAACAGCAAGAACGGATTTATTGACATGGAGTATTTATCTCAATGTTTATGCAAACGCCATTGAATCCTTGTGAAGTTGATTTCCTAAAATTATTAATTTTTAAGTTCGAATGGTGCACATGAACGGATAATGTAATCTCTGACTAGGCTCCAGGCGCTAGCATAATTTAATATTTGTAGTGGAAGCTTTATGTTAGCGTTAATGCAAATTCAACCATTATCAAAGTCCTTTTTGGAAGAAGCAGTGGATAAAGATGAAAAAGGATCGTGCATTCAGAATATAAATATAAAGTACTCGATGGCCAAGCTTATATGGTTTCTCCAAATCTGATATTTCAATTTACAGGCACACATGTGTTCGCATGCTGACTATATTTCCTGGATATTAGAAACAAAATGCAGATAAGGGGCCCCGAGTGGCCGAGTGGTCTAAAGCGCTGTCCGTTACGGATCACTGCCGTCTCACCTCTGTCTGCGTTGGTTCGAGTCTAAATTCGGCTAGTGTAGTTATGTGAGGAAGCTTGCCAGTAGCTTCTCGTGGGTCGGTGGTTCTTTACGGGGGTTTTCCTCAGGTTCTTCCTCCATCAATAATACTGGCCGCCATGTATAGCCTATATTGTGCTTAAAAATGGCGTTGAACCCTAAAACAACAACAACAACAACAACAAAATGAACTTATATGTTGTGTACCTTCGTCGAACTGTTGATCGTAGATATAATAGCGACATAAGTTGTACGAATGCGTGTATGTGCGACTAATATAATTAACTGACTACATACAAGTAGATAAAACATACAAATCTAACATTACACTTTGTATTTGCCCACTTTACATGACTGACTTGCTGTGTATGCTGGAGGAAATGTTAAATTGACCAAGATATCGATGAGCAATAGCGACGTCTGTTATTTAATGTCAATATACGTGTGAGAGAAAATTAT